>VZQC01014110.1:1396644-1439545 GCA_009823505.1 Rhizomys pruinosus
TGCTTCGCTCTTCTGCCCTTTGAATTGCTTCAAGTATTTTTATGAAGAGGTGGTTTTCCGGACATGTATTCCAGCATCATTGTTTATGTCATGGAAGATTGTTTTCTCTCTCCTTAAACTATAGTCAAAAACTTTTTCTGGTGAAAATACCTGGGTTGGCATCCAGAGTCATTTAATACTAGGAATTCTTTGGTCCACACTCTTCTTGCTTTCCATGGTTTGGAGACAAGAGTCAAGGTTATATTTTTGTGTTTTCTTTTGTATGTGACTTGTTTCTTTTGTAGCCCTTCAGAATTTTTTTTTACTTATGTTTTGGGCATCTAGCATTTAAACTATGATATGGCATGTGGTGTTTCTTTTCTGACCTTTGTCTATTTGGGGTCCTAATGTGGATTCGTGTATTGAGGTTTTTGATCTATTTTTAGTTTGGGAAATTTTCTTCTATTATTCCTTTGGAGATCTGATCAATACTATTTCTCGTCTTCTCATTGGATTCGTCTCCTTAATCTATTCCTATGATGGCAGAAGTTTGATCTTTTCATATTGTCCCTTATTTCCTGGGTTTTTCCACTTTTGTGTACTTTTAAATTTTTTTTTGTAATCTTTACTTGAAGTTCTGTAAATTGCTCGGTGTTATCGTCCAGAGCGGTATTCTTTGTTTCTGCTTCCTCCATTCTACTCTGGAGGAGGCTTTTTTTCTTTCCTTTTTCTCCTTTTTTTTTTTTTTTTTTTTTTTTTTTTTTTTTTTTTTTTTTTTTTTTTTATTTTTATTTTTTCCATTTCCTTTTTGAGCTTCTCAAGCTCTTCTTGGTGCTTCTCAATCTCGTCTTGGTGTTCCTTACTTGTTGGGTGGCTCCTTTCTTCAATGTTTCATACTTCTTTTCGGAGTTTTCTTGTTTCTCCCTCTAGTTGTTTCTTTCTTCGCTTTCCTGGAGTTTGTCATTCTGTCTGTTCCTTTAGTTCTTTCCGGAGTTTGTCGTTGTATCCCTCTAGGTCCTTTTTGAGTTTTTCATTCTCTTTCTTTAGTTCTCTGAATTCTTGTTTATTTTTTCTCCCTCTTGTTCTTTCTGGAGTTTTTCAATCTGTTCCTTTAGTTCTTTCCAACGTTTGTCATTGTATCCCTCTAGGTCTTTTTTGAGTTTTTCATTCTCTCTCTTTAGTTCTCTGACTTCTTTATTTTCTTTAATTTCTCTGCATAGGTCTGCAATTATTCCTCTAAGCTCTGTTCCTTGGGTCTCCTCCAAGGAGATCCCATTGTAGCTATCTCCTCCAGGTTTGGTAGAGCCTTGTGTGGGATTATCCTGTGCCTTTCCCATGTTGTCCCTTCATCGTGTCCCAGGCATGTGGGTTTCCCTTTTGTGGTTCAAATCACAGATGACGTTTCACTATGTTAGCAGATGGTTTTGCTTGCCTCCTTCCAATGCTTTTTTTTCCCTTTCCTCCTCCATTTTGTATGGAGTATTGACGTGTAGGTTTCAGGTTTTCAATTTTGTTTATACATTGGATATTGGAAGTTTAAATCAGTCTTCTCTTTCTGTTCTGAAGGTTCTCCAAAAGGAAGTCCACTTGGATTCTCACCAATTCCCATTAGTGGGGGGGGGATGCGTACCTGACCTAGCCTGGACCCCTGTACTTGCCTGTGCCTCAGGAGCAGCCCCCACACAAGGCTGCCCACCGTGGGACCAGAGCAGACTTAAAGACGACCCTCTGTTCACTCTGCAAAGGCAAAGCCTGGCCCGTCTGAGACGGGGACCCCTGAAAGAGGGCTCAGAGTTGAGACCCTCTTCCAGCCACCCCTGAGACAGACCACCCCCAGAAGTAGCTGCCTGAGTGTATTATGGCATCCTGCCTGTGCCTCAGGAGCCCTCCCACACACAAGGCCGCCCACCACCGCACCAGAGCAGACCTAAAGATGACCTTCTGTTCACTCTGCAAAGGCAAAGCATGATCCCTCCAAGACGGGGACCCCCGAAAGAGGGCTCAGAGTCAAGACCCTCTTCCAGCCACCCCTGAGACAGACCACCCCCAGATGTACCTGCCCAAGTCAACTCTTTGGGATTTTAATTGTGTTCACGTTGAATCTGTATATTAATTTGGATAGAATGGATATTTTTACTATGTTAATTTTCCCAATCCATGAGCATGGGAAGTCTTTCCATCTTCTAATGTCTTCTTCAATTTCCTTCTTCAGGGTTTTAAAGATTTTCTTTTGTAGAGATCTTTGGTATCTTTGTTTAGGTTTGTTCCTAGGTATTTTGTTTTTGAGGCTATTGTGAGTGGGAAGGTCTCCTTGTATTCCTTCTTCAGCTGCTTGTTGTTGGTGTAAAGAAAGGCTACTGATTTTTCTAGGTTAATTTTGTATCTTGCCACTTTACTGAAACTCTTAATCATTTATAGGAGCTTTCTCGTGGAATTTTTAGCATCCCTTAAGTAAACAATCATATTGTCAGCAAAAAGTGATAGCTTGACTTCCTCTTTTCCAATTAGTACTACTTTAATTCATTTTCTTGCCTTATTGCCCTAGCAAGTGCTTCAAGCACTACATTGAAGAGGAGTGGTGATAGGGGGCAGCCTTGCAGTGTCCCTGCCTTTAAGGAGATTGCTTCTAACTATTCTCCTTTTAGGATTATGTTGGATGTGGGTTTGTTGTATATGGGTTTGATTATGTTGACGAATGTTCGCTTGAGTCCAGTTCCCTCTAGAATTTTAAGCTTGAAGGGATGCTGAATTTTGTCAAAGGATTTTTCTGCATCAATTGAAATGATTGTGTGGTTTTTGTCTTTCAGTCCATTTATATGTTTTACAATATTTACTGATTTTTGTATGTTGAACCATCCCTCCATCTCTGGTATGAATCCAACTTGGTCATGATGGATGATCTTTTTGATGTGGTTTGCAAGTATTTTGTTGAGAATTTTTGCATTTGTGTTCATTAATGAGATGGGTCTATAGTTCTCCTTTTTGATTGTATATTTGCCTGGTTTTGGTATTAGAGTGATACTGGCTTCATAGATGGAATTTGGGAGATTTCCTTCTGTTTGAATCCTTCTGAACAATTTGAGTAATAATGGTTGTAATTCTTCTTGAAATGTTTTACAGAATTCTGCTGTGAAACCATCTGGACCTGGGCCTTTTTTAGTTGGGAGGTTCCTTATTACATTTTCAATTTCTTCATGTATCATGGGTCTGTTTAAGTTGTCGATCTCTTCTTAGTTAAGCTTTGGTGATTCCCAGGATTTCAGATATTCATCCATTTCTTCTAGGTTTTCAAATTTAGTAGAGTATAGGTTTTTGAAGTATTCCCAAATGATTGTCTGGATCTTTTCATTGTCTGTTGTGATGTTTCCCTTTTCATCACAAATTCTATTGATTTGGAGTTGTTCCTTCTTTCTTTTGGTTAACTGGGCTAAAGGACTATCTTGTTTATTCTCTCAAAGAACAAACTTTTGGATTCATTTATTTTTATATCGTTTTATTTGTTTCTATTTCATTAATTTCTGCTCTGATTTTTGCTATTTTTTCCTGTCTGTGGCGTTTAGGCTTCATTTGTTGTTGTCTCACAAGTGTTTTTAGCTGCAGTGTTAGGTAGTTCACTTGTACTCTTTCTGTTTATCTGATGTAGGCAATCAGAGCTATAAACTTCCCTCTCAGGACTGCTTTTTAAAGTATCCCATAGGTTTTGTTGTGTTGTATTATCATTGTCATTCAAATCCAGGCATGTTTTTATTTCTTTTTTTATTTCTTCCTTGACCCTTTAATTATTCAAGAGAGTGTTGTTTAGTTTCCATGTGTTTTTGTAGATTGTAGGGCTTATCCTGGTGTTGATATTGAGCTTCACTGCACTGTAGTCTAATAGAATGCATGAAATTATTTCAGTCTTTTTGTATTTGTTGAGGTTTTTTTCTGTGTCCCAGTATGTGGTCAGTTTTGGAGAATGTTCAGTGCGGTGCTGAGTAGAAAGTATATTCTCTGGTATTTGGGTGGAATATTCGATAAATGTCTGTGAGGTCCATTTGGTGTATAATATCATTCAGTTCAGATGTCTTTCTGTTTATTCTTTGTCCAGTCGATCTGTCCAGAGGGCTTAGTGGGGTATTGAAGTCCCCTACTATGACTTTGCTGTGATTAATCTGTGTCTTGAGGTCCTGGAGAGTTGTCTTTATAAAGTTTAGTGCACCACAGTTTGGTGCATATATATTCATGATTGTGAAATCTTCAATGTCAGTGGTTCCTTTGATAAAGATGTAATGGCCCTCTTTTTCTAGTTATTTATATATTTTTACAAATAAATAAAGCCTTGTATAAAAGCTAAAAAATGAATTAAATCCTTTATCATTATCTGGATGAAGTAAGATAAGTGTTCACAAAAATTTACATAAATAATTTAAAAGACTCATTTATAATGACAAGAATGGAAAAATAGCCTACATAGAATTTGAAAAATAGATATAGCACATTCATATAAGAAAATACAGCTTATTATAAGAAACAACCTACAGATTCAAAGAAATCTACACATTAATGCATTAATCTCATATCATTATACCATCAAAAAAAACCACTTTACAAAAAGGAACATAATTTTAGTGATGTTATGTATAGCCTTTTCTAGGATGGACATAATTATCTGGTTACTGGCAAACTTTTGAAAATCAGTTACTTACACATAGGGATTGGAAGGGAATTAAGCTAGAAAGTCACGAGAAAGCACTCTAGGGTATTGAGGTATCTTGTCATGAACTTGGAATTCATCAAGTATATATTTATCTAGATTTAACAAATGCTCACATAATATTTGTGTATTTTACTGTGTGAAAAATTTTAGTTCAAAATAAAAATTGTAAAATATAAGTTAATATTGGTATAATCAGAATTTTAAGGATTGTGACTGAAGAAATGCCCTTTCCTAAAATAATTCCCAAGAATTTTATAATGGATGAACTTTTAAGGTTTTTAATTGAACCTAATTTTTATTTGTGACTTCAGAAGATTTTGACAATTTTAGTTTTCCTAGACTGAGTCATCATTGTACATTTTAGATAGTAAGCTCTTTCCACACTGTGAATTTTATAGTCATAGGCACTTTACTTGATAATTACTGTCACACAGCTTCCTTCATGTTTAATAGGTGTGAAGGAAATATTAATTCTTTTGAAATAATGAAAGGATTAGACAGATATTATATTAGGTGGAAAATAGTCAAAATATAATTTTTACTTATTTTAGTTCTTTGACAGTTTCATACCTAGAAGTGATCTTTAGTCATTTTCACTAGTCCCACTACCCCTTCTTCTCTGCTTTCCTTCTCCCATTGAAATCCTTCTTCCCAACATTTCACCTCCTACCTTCATTTGGAATTTTCTTGACACATGTCCAGGTCTTAGTATGTAGGATAGTACTCTGTGTTGCAGTGTGTGTAGTATCCATGACCTTGTTAAACAGAAGTGAGCTTTTCAATTCTTCTGAAAATTCACAAGCACATCCACAGATAATCAAGAACATCTTCTTTCATGTGTACTTCTTTAGTGAAAAAACAATTTTAATGCATTCATAGAATATAATTTTATTATTTTCTTCATTTATTTAGAAATGCCTTAGAGAGCAGAAACTATGAATTGCAGTTCACTTGTTAATAGGGTCACTGTAGAATGAATGCATTAATCAATTGGCTACTTTTGCATGTAAATACAAATGATAACAATTATACATAGGCAATAACTTATCCTTTCTCAAAGGCAAATGGACTGCCAATCTGTCTGTGTCCAAAACAATGACTTATAATTCCTCAGTCAAAGGTCTTAGGGTCATACACTTTTCATATTCAGGTATTTTTGTGGTTTTAGACATGAAATATGATGTACACACTGTGCGTTAGAAATCTATAGGATCTTATAGTTTAATTTACATTAATATCATATAGTTTAATTTATTTTTTTAACATCATTAGTTTAATTAATTAATTAAGTAATTAAACAGTGCAAAAATCTCAATGATTGATTGTCTTTTCCGTGTTTTTTAACAGCAGTCTTGTTAAACCAAATCTCAAAGGTGGTTCACATTGAATTATTATTATTATTTTTTTTTACACAACATTTTTTTTATTGATGCTTTGTGCATTTCATACATCATTTTCCAATTCAGTTCAGGCATATCTCCCCTTCCCTTCACCCCCCAACGCCCACCCGCCCGCAACCCCAGATCATGTACTCGGCCATGACTGTCCTGCATATATCTTCTCAGTTTTTTTTTTTTCCATTTGTTAGCTATAAGTGATAATCCATGAGGAAAAGCATCCTTCATGCAAAAAAAAAAAAAAAACCATTTTTTTTTTTTTTGCAGGCTTGTTGTCGCCAAACAACCACAGCCCCACCTTCCAGGGGGGGTGAGGGGTTGTATGTTCAATCAGGTTTAATCAATGAGGTGTCCAGACTATATTGTTGTAATTTCACCCTTCACCCCAATCGCACACTTAACATCTACCACGCCCCCTCTCCGCAGATTATTCCCCTGGGCTTAGAAAAGGGCACAAGTGGAAGAAAGCAGAACAGTCCATCTCTCTGGAGCTGTTGGTCTTGGTCTCTAGTCAGATGCTGGCTTGTTCCTTTCATGGGCTGAAGGTCTGTCCAAGGGAATAACCATTTCGATCTTACTAATGAATCACATGCAATTATATATATAGTTATTTAAGCAGCATTAATAGTGATGGTAGGTTTACTTTGTTTAGACATATATGTTTTAGATGAGATGTTGATCGATGAACGTACAATATGTTTTCCTGTTAAATATGACGGGTCTTACTGTGGCTTATGAATATCTCCTAACCATGTAGAGAATGTAAAGCTTGTGGCATCAGCCATGGGTCATTCCTCAAAGGAGAGAGAGACAATAGCCCATTAGATTTGGAATATACAAGCGTATGAGCTGCCTCTGCTGGCACATTATATCCAGGCAAGGTGAGGTGTATCTGGTGTGACGGTGGGAGTCTTGCTTGGCTCAAAGAGACCCGTATTTGCTTTATTGGTTTTAGTGAAAGAAAAATGCGCCTGTAACACTTTCTGGTATTCCAGAGGCCATTTGTATACTTGCATGTGTGGTCGCAATGCATCTTTTCCATGTTAACAGCAGGTCTTCAACAGCAAGGCCTTATCGCGCTTCTATTCTTGCAGGTATCCAGTTTAGAGGCAAGGAGTCCTTACCTTTTGTGGGACCTTAGAATCCCCTTGCCAACATCTCCCGGGTGGAATAATCCATTACGGATGTCAGAGCTCCTGTATTGATAAGTAGTTTGCTTAAGCTCATAGTTTAAGGACTTTAGTGTTCTATTTGGTTCTGAACATAGCGTAATCCATTTCACGTGTCCTATGTCTATTAGTCAATTAAAGAAGCAGTTTGACCAGTTTTATTAAAGATTACCTCTATAATAGTTGTCTCCAATTACAGTTGGAGACGACCCCATCATCATCGTCATATTTCTCCTTGTTCTTGGGGGGGAGGCAAGAAATCGCGTCATGTCAAAAGCTTTGTGGCACATAGAAAGAGTTTCCATTCATCAAGACCCACAGATAAATAGTTGTTACACAAACGTGAATTATAGACCATTTAACTCGGAGGCATTACCGTTTTATCAGAGTCTGTAAACAATGTGTTTTAATATATACACATAGTTACTTTTACTAATCCCTAAAACACCATGTATCCTGTCAACAGAGTCTGGGCAAAACGGGCACTTCTTGTTGAACTCATGTCATTAAATATGCATTAATCGAATATACACAGTGTCTCACTCCACCCGCCCCCTTCCCAATTCACCAGTTCGGTCCATTTTCTGGAGCAGTTTTCTGTTGTTGTTCTTGTTACTATGCATCCCTCTCCAGAGAAATGTTTTATACTGGGTTATATTGTGGTACTAGCATCCACATATGAGGGACACCTTTTGTGTTTTGTTTTTTCTGGGAACTGTGTTACTTCATCACTTAACAGGTAATTCTCAGCTCCAATCCGTTTACCTTCAAATTCATGATGTTGTCCCTCTTTACCCGCTGCATAGGAACTCCATTGTGTTACTGTACAAAGTAACAACAATTTTTCGCTCTATCCAACTCGTAGTTGAGGGGGCAGCTTGGGCTGGTTCCGCTTTGTTTTGCTATTGTGGAACAAGAGCTGCCATAAAAATAGCTGTGCATGTATCTTGCAGTAAGATGTGTCTTGTGGGTATATTCCATTGGTCAACTGCTCTGTCTTTTTGTGGCCAGTACCATGCGGTTTTTATGACTATATCCCTGTAAGATAGTTTGAATTCTGGTATAAAGATCCCCCCTGGATTGCGCTGGTCATCACTCAGGGTTGCTTTGGCTATTCGGGGTCTTTTTGTTTTTTCTCCAAATGAATTGAGGTTTTTTTTTCCAAGCCTGTGAAGAAATTCTTGGGGATTTTGATTGGGATTGGCATTAAATCTTACACGAGTTTGGGTAGAATGGGACATTTTTACTATATTATTTTTCCCAAATCATGAGCATGGGAGGTTGTCCATCTTCTTATGTCTTCTTCAATTTACTTTTTCAGGGGTTTAAAATTTTGTTGTGGAGATCCTTGCTGTCCTTGGTTAGGTTTTGGTCCTAGGCTGTTAATTGTTTTTTGAGGCTATTGGTGAGTGGGAAGGTCTTCTTGGAGTCTTCTTTCAGTTGCTTGTTGTTGGTGGTAAAGAAAGGCTACTGAATTTTCTAGATTTATTGTGTATCCTGCCACATTCCACCAAAGCCTTCTTAAGCGGTGTTCCTAGAGTTTTTCGCTGGTGGAGGTTTCTTTAGCATCCCTTAGGGTAGAATATACATCACAAACAGGTAGCTTGGACTTCCTCTTTGCCAATTAGAACTCCTTTATTATTTTCCTTTGCTTGCCTTATTGCCCTGGCAAGGGGTTCCAACACTATATTGAAAAAGGATTGGTGGCAGGTCAGCCTTGCCGAGTTCCTACCTTTAAGTGAAAATGGCTTTTCATTTTCCCATTTAGGGATGATATTTTTGTTGGCTGTGGTTTCCTGTATATGGCTTTGATTTACATTGAGGAATGATCCCTTCAGACAAATTCCCTCCAGGACTTTAAGTATGAAGGTATGCTGGCTTTTGTCAAAGGCTTTCTCCCATCATTGAGATGATGGTGTAGGTTTTTTGTCTTTCCAAATCCATTGATAAGGGGGGGGGGGGATGTTTGGTTGTGTTTGATTTGATTTTTTGATGTTTGATCCATCCCTGCAGTCTCTGGTAGAATCCAACTTGGTGAGGGTGGATGATTTTCTTGATGTGAGTCCGTATGCGGTTTGGCCCAGTATCCTGTTTAAGAATTTTGGCATCTGTTTTCATTAGGGAGATGGGTCTATAGTTGCTCTCCTTTTTGGTTGTATCTTTCCCTGTTTTGGTAGTAGCATAATGCTGGCTTCATAAAGGGAATTCTGGGGAAAGTCCCTCCGTTTGTATCCTTCGGAACAATTTGTGTAGTAATGGTTGTAATGTCTTTTCGAAATATTTTTGGAGAATTCTGCAGTGAAACCAGCTGGGCCTGGTCTTTTTTTTTTTTTTTTTTTTTTTTTTTTTTTTTTTTTTTTTTTTTTTTTTTTTTTTTTTTTTTTTTTTTTTTTTTTTTTTTTTCTTTTTTTTAAGTTTTGTTGGTTCCCAGGGTTTTGGATATTCATCCATTTATTGTAGGTTTTCAAACTTAGTTTAATATAAGTTTTTGAAGTAGTCCCGTAGAATTGTCTGGATCTTTCACATTGTCTGTTGTGGATATTTCCCCTTTCCCCTTGTCGTCACAATTTATTGATTGGGAAGTTGTTTCCCTTTTCCCTTTTGTTAACGGGGCTAGAGGTCTGTCTAGCTTATTTATTCTCTCAAAGAAAAATCTTTTGGATTCATTGATTTTGTTGTAAGGGTTTTTTCTTTGTTTCTATTTTTCATTGGATCTCTGCTCTGATTTTGTTATTTCTCTGTCTCCTCCGTTTAGGTTCATGTTGTGTGTTGGTTCTCTCAAGTATTTTTTAGCTTCAAATTGTTTAGATTATTCACATTGTGATTCTTTCTGTTTTTTTTTAAAAGGTGGAGGCACTTAGAGCTATAAACTTCCCGTTAAGGATTGCTTTTAGAGTGTCACATAGAGTGTTCTGTTTTGTTTTATCATTGTGATTCAGTTCCGGAATGTTTTTATTTCTTTCTTTATTCTTTATTTCTTCCTTGACCCACTCATTATTGCAGGAGGGTGTTGTTTAGTCCATGTGTTCCCGGTAAGGTTGTATGGTTTATCCTGGTGTTGACGTTGAGTTTTTATTGCACTGTGGTTCTGATAGAATGCATAGAATTATTTCAATCTTTTGTAATTGTTGAGGTTTGTTCCTGTGTCCAAGTATGTCTTCAATTTTGGAGAATTTTCCATGGTGGCTGAGTAGAAAGGGTATATCCTCTGTTGTTTGGGTGAAATATCGATAGATGTCTGTGAGGTCCATTTGTGTAATGTTGTCATTTAGTTCAGATGTCTCTCTGTTTTATCCTTTGTCCGGTTGGATCTGTCTAGGGGATTTAATGGGGTATTGAATTCCCCTAGTAGTAGTGCGCTGGGGTTAATCGTGCCGTGAAGCCGGAGAATTTTCGTTATAAGTTTTGGTACAACAACCGTGTTTGGTGTGTATATATTTGTGATTGTGAATTCTTCATCATTGATTGTTCCTTGGATAAGATGTAATGCCCCTCGTTGTCTCTTTTGATTTCTTTTGCTTTGAAAGTCGATTTTGTCTGATATTAGAATAGCCACACATGCTTTCTTTTTGTACCATTTGCTTGAAATAACACTCTCCTCCCTGTCACTTTAAGTAATCCTATCCTTGAGATTGAGATGGGTTTTCCTTTCAGAAACAAGCATATAGATGGTTTTGGTTCCTAATCCATTCCTCCCAGTCTATGCCTTTTTTATTGGGGTTTCCCTTTTATATTTTTTTTTTTAAAGTTATAATTGAAAGATGGATGTTTGGCTTTCCTTTCACTTTATATCCATTTGGAGCTTCACAGCCTCTGAATTTTGCTCCTATGGTTTGGTTTTATGTTAGTTTCTTTTCATAGTGTTTTGAGGATTGTTGCTCCGCTCGGCGCCCTTTGGAATTGACTTCAAGTATTTTTTTGAAGAGTTGGTTTTCCAGAATTATATTCCAATCCACTCAATGTTTAAATGTCATCGAACAGTTGTCTCTATCCTCGAACATAATCGACATTCTTTGCGGGGTAAAGGAATTCTGGGGTGGCTCCGTAGTCCCTTAACACTGGGAATGCTATGCTCCATGTTCTTCTGCTTTCGTGTTTAAGGCGAGAATCAGCGTTGTGATTTGGGGGTTTCCCATCTTTGTAGTGACATTTTTTTTCTTTGTAGTTCTCAGAATTTTGTCTTTGGTTTGGCATCTGCATTTTAAAAACTAGGATATGGCATGGGGTTTTTCTTTCGGATCTTGTCTATTTGGGGTCCTATGTGCTTCCTTGTATTTGGTATGGGGTTTGTTGTCTATTTTTAGTTTTGGGGAAATTTTATTCATCTATTATTCTGTTGAAGATTTGATCAATACTATTTTCTTGAGAATTCTTGTTTCTTTTCTTTTTTTTTTTTCTTCTATTGTGAGGTTTGTCTTTTCATAGTGTCCCATATTTCCTGATTGTGTCCACTTTGTGGTATTGTTTAAAGTATTCATAATCTTTATGTGAGCTTTTTATTGCCTGTGTTTTTTTCCAGATCTGATATCTTTGTGCTGCTGCTTTCCTCTCATTCTACGTCTGGAGGCTTTGTCCTTTCCTTTCTTCTTGATTGAATGTGTGTGTCTAATTTCCTTTTTCGTTTCATCCTGTGTTTTCTTTCAGTACTTTCCAATTTCTTTTGTGACTTCTCATCTCTTCTTGGTGCTTCTCAATCTCTTCTTGGTGTGCCTTACTTCTCTGTTGGCTTCCTTTGTCAGTGTTCTACTTCCGTTCTGGAGTTTGTTTGTTTTTCTCCTCTTTAGTTTCTTGTGTGGAGTTTGTTCGTCGTGCCTTTTGTTTCTGTCTCCGAAGTTTGTCATTGTTATCCCTCTAGGTTCCTTTTTAAGTTTTTGCATTCTCTCGCTTTAGTTCTCTGTCTTCTTTATTTTTTTCTCCTTCTAGTTCTTTCTGAAGTTTGTCATCTGTGTCCTTTAGTTCTTTCCTTGAGGTTTGTGTCATTGTATCCCTCTAGGTCCTTTTTGGAGTTTTTCATTGCCTCTCTTTAGTTCTCCTGAATTCCTCTTTATGTTCTTAATTCTCTCTGCATAGGTCTGCAGATTATTCCTCTAAGATCTGTTCCTTGGGTCTCCTCCTTGGGGTTCCCATTGTAGCTATATCCTACTGGTTTGGTAGCGCTTGATGCAGGGTTTCCTGTGCCTTTCCCATGATTCCCTTCGTCGTGTTTCCTGGACATTTGGGCTCTCCTTTTGTGGTTCAGATCACAAAATACCTTTTTACTATGTTAGGGGATGGTTTACTTTCCTCTTTAGCTGTTTTTTTTTTTTTCCCCTTTCCTCCTCCGTTTTGTATGCGAGTTTGACTTGTCTAGTTTCTCATTTTTCAAACCATCTTCTCTTCTGGCTTCGAAGTGTCTCCAAGGAAAGGTCCACTTGGGTGCTGACAAACCAATCTCGGGGGGGTGGGATGCCTGACCTAGCCCGCGCCCTGCAGCCTGCACCAGGTGCCAGCCACTAGCCAGACCCCTCTGGTCCCAGCACAAAAGAAGATAGGACCTCCCCGTCCCGTACGGCCCCCTATCCTGCTGCAGAATATGCGGCAGTATGCCTGTCCCAGGTAACTACTCCGCCGCTACGAGGTGCAGGCCACTATCACCAGCCCCTCTGGTCCCACACAAAAAAGAACTAGGCCGATCCCGCCCACGGCCCCCTAACCTGCTGGCAGAGCGGCAATGCCTGTCCCAGGTAATACTCCTCTCTACTCCGGCCGCTCAGCAAGGGTGCGCACTAGCAACCGTGCTCCCTCTGTCCAGCAAAAAGAGACGTAGTCCCACCTCAGTCACGACCCCCTAGCCTGCAGCAGAAGAGCCTCCAGAGTTCTTGCCCAAGTGAACTCTCCGTGTCATGCCCTCGACAACGAGGTGCAGACCACTAGCATGGCCCCATCTGTTCCCAGCACAAAAAGACGCAGGACTCCCGCCCCAACACGCCCCCTATCTGCGGCAGAGGCTGCAGATGCCTGCCCAGTGTAACTACGACTACCGCCCTCCCTCAGCCAAGGTGAGCGCCACTAGCACCTCCCCTCTGGTCCCAGCAACAAAAATGCATAGTTTTAATTTATAATTAACATGTAGAAATACATTTCTAATAGAGACTGTAGCCTCAGGGACTATACTTGAAAAATTTTGAATACAAACTGAATTCATGGAGTTTTAAACCTTTAGATCCCACAGGGCATGCTCTTTTACCACACAGCTAAATAAACTAGACTAATCTTGAGAACTATATTCTATAATTCTTCATTTGTAAGTATTTTAATGTAGCAGGTGAAAAACCCAACATAACTCTATACGTTATACACAAATGTCACTTTCCAAATAATATGAAAATATTTGAATATAAAATTTGAAATAACTTATTGGCACTTGACATTCTTGTATTCTTAATCTTGCCATTGATTGTTTTCTTTATCACAGCACATTTAAGATCTCAGAATAATAAATTTCTGCATTTTACAAGAGAGGCATTGCAAAGCTAATCAAAGCCTCGATAAACTCCAGGTCATGTCCTCCTAAGCAGTGAGTTGTGATTCCTTCTAAATCTATGACAAACGTATTTTTCATGTGAGAGCAGTAGCTAAGTTAAAGTAGATATATGACCTTTGGTCCTTGTAAAACCATAATCAATGACCCAGATTCCCTGCAGACAAGAGTTTGACTAGTTTGATGGCTCATACTTCTTTACATTTGATTTCTGACTGAAGCCAGAATACACGCATCATGAAAATGAGAATCTGGGGCTGAAGAGATGGCCTAGCGGTTAAGAGCACCGACTGCTCTTGCAGAGGACCCAGGTTCGATCCCCACCCCCACATGGGGGCCGGAAACCATCTGAACTCAAATTCCAAGAGAACTCCAGTTCCAGGGAAACCGACGCCCTCTCCTGACCTCCGCAGCATTGCACAACACGGTTGCACAAACTACATGCAGAAAATACATTCATAAACATAAAAAACAAATTAAAAGAAAAAAATAATAAAAAAAAGAAAAACGAGAATTTATGTAAAGAGAAGCAGCCTAAATTCTAAGTACATATTCAGAATCCTTATAAATGAAAAAAAGCAAGTACAATCTGGCTGTCTTAAAGATAGCAGTTAGAAGCAAAATATTGTTCTATGTTTTATTTTTTTAAATAATTTAAAAATTTTTTATATTATTCCAAAATATGCATATATACACTCCACACATAAGTCAAAATTAAAAATTCTGTAAATAGACGGTAGGTTTTAGTGTAAATCCTAAACACATTTGAGATTCACATTTTAACAGTAAATTTGCATGCATATAAAGTCATGTAAACTATACATTCTTTTTTTTTAGAATATGACTACATCTCCTCCATCTATATATGGTAATTACAATGTGTGAGTATAAAAGTATCAAACAATTCTAGAGCCCATTTATGATTCACATTGTATAGCAACAGTTGCTTCAGATAAAATGAAATATAATAATAAAGTTGCTCAGTTTTTGCCTACCAACTGGGGATTGGTGTTAGCAACAAAAAATGAGGGAAAACCATCACCTTTTTTTTTTCTGGGACTGTGTTATGTCACTTAGTAAATTGCTTTCAAATTCCATCCATTTACCAGCAAGCTCATGATGTCATTTTTCTTTATGCTGCATAGAACTCCATTGTGTAGATGTACCACATTTGTGTATCCGTCATCTGTTGAGGGGCATTTGGGTTGGTTCCAGGTCTTTGCTTTTGTGAAAAGAGTTGCAATAAACATAATTGTGCATGTATCTTTGTGGTAGGATATGTCTTGTGCGTATATACAAGGAGTGGTATGGGCTGGGTCAGGGGATAGGCTCATTTTGAGTTTTTTAAGAATTCTCCACACGCTTTGCCCACATGTGGTGTAACAGTTTTACATTCCACAAGCAGTAAGATGATGTGTTTTCCCCTTTCCCTACAACCTCTCCAGCATTTGGTGTCTTTTGTTTTCTTGATCTTGGCTAGTCTTATTGGAGTGAGATGATACCTTAGTGTGGTTTTAATTTGCATTTCCTTAATTATTAATGATGTTGAACACTTTTTAAGATGTTTCTCAGTCATCTTTACTTCCTTACTGGTGAAGTCTCTGTTCAGCTCTTTACTCCTTGAGTAGGTCATTTGTTTTCTTATTTCTTTGCTTTCTAAGTAGCTTATATATTCTGGATGTTAATGCTTTGTCTGATGTATCAGTAGTGAAGGTTTCCTCCCACTCTGTGGGTTTTCTCTTCCTTTCCTTGATTGTTTCTTTTGCTGTACAAAGGCTTTTGATTTTGATGAGGTCCCACTTGTCAGCTGTTGTCCTTATTTCCTGTGCAGTTGCTGTTTGATTTAGAAAGTCTTTTCCTACACTTGTCTTGTAGGTTGCTGCCGAAATTTCTTCTATCACCTTCAGGATTTCAGGTTTTATGTTGAGATCTTTTATGTTGGAGTTTATTTTTGTACAGGGTGAGAGGTAGGGGTTTAATTTTGTTCTACAAATCCAGTTTTGCCAACACCATTTGCTGAAGATGCTATCTTTCTTCCATTGAGTTTTTTTGGCCCCTTTGTAAAATATGAGGTGGCTGAACTTATATGAGCTCAAGTTTGGATCTTCAGTTTTGTTCCATTAGTCAATGGTTCTGGGTTTTTTTTGCCAGTACCAGGCTGTCTTTATGACTATAGCCCTCTGATATAGCTTGAAGTCTGGTAATGTAATCCCCCCAGTATTGCACTTTTCACTCAGGGTTGCTTTAGCTATTTGGGGTCTTTTATTTTTCCATATGAATTTAAGGATTTTTTGTTCTAAGTCTGTGAAAAAGGTCATGGGGATTTTGATTGGGATTGCATTGAATCTGTATATTAATTTGGGTAGAATGGACATTTTTACTATATTACTTTTTCCAATCCATGAGCATGGGAGGTCTTTCCATCTTTTGATGTCATTTTCAATCTCCTTCTTCAGGGTTTTAAAACTTTTGTTGTAGAGGTCTTTGGTGTTTTGGTTAGGTTTATTCCTAACCAAAGACCTCTATTATTGGGAAGGTCTCCTTATATTCCTTCTCCAGTGGCTTATTGTTGGTATAAACGAAGCCTACTAATTTTTCTAGGTTTATTTTTTATCCTGCCATTTTACTGAAACTATTGATCATTTCTAAGAGTTTTCCGGTGGAGTTTTTAGCATCCTTTAGGTAAACTATCATATCATCTGCAAAAAGAGATATTTTTACGTCCTCTTTTCCAATTAGTACTCCTTTAATTTTGCTTTCTTGCCTTATTGCCCTAGCAAGCATTTTAAGCATTATATTGAAGAAGAGCAGTGATGGGGGCAACCTTGATGGATTCCTGCCTTTAAGAGGAATGCTTCTAACTTCTCTCCATTAAGGGTGATGTTGGTTTCGGGTTTGTTGTATATAGCTTTGATTACATTGAGGAATGATCCTTCCAGTCCAACTCCCTCGAGATTTTATGCATGAAGGGATGCTGGGTCTATAGTTTTCTTTCTTGTTTGTGTCTTTGCCTGGTTTTGGTATTGGAGTGATGCTGGCTTCGTGGAAGGAATTTGGGATATTTCCCTCTGTCTGTATCCTTCTGAAAAGTTTGAGTAATAATGGTGGCAAGACCTCTTCAAATGTTTTATAGAATTCTGCTCTGCAACCATCTGTACCTGGACTTTTTTTAGTTGGGAGGCTTTTTATTACATCTTCAATGTCCTCAAGTCTTATGGGTCTGTTTAAGTTGTCAATCTCTTCTTAGTTAAGCTATGGCAAATCCCAGGATTTCAGATATTCATCCATTTCTCTTAGGTTTTCAAATTTAGTAGAGTATAAGTTTTTGAAGTATTCTCGTAAGATTGTCTGGATCTTTTCTTTATCTGTTGTGATGGTTCCCCTTTCATCACAAATGCTATTGATCTGGAGTTACTCTTTCTTTTGGTTAACTGGGCTAGTGGTCTATTTTGTTTATCTTTTCAAAGAACCAGCTTTTGGAGTCATTGATTTTTTTGTATTGATGTCTTTCTTTCTATTTCATTGATTTCTGTTCTGATTTTTGTGATTTCTTCCTGTCTGTTGGTTTAGGGTTCATTCGTTGATGACTTTCAAGTGTTTTTAGCTGCTGTGTTAGATCATTTACTTGTTCTCTTTCTGTTTTTAATTTTTAATGTGGGCACTTAAGGCTATAAATTTCCCTCTTAGGACTGACTTTAATGTATCCCACAGTTTTTGTTGTGTTGTATTGTCATTTTCGTTTAGTTCCAGGAATGCTTTTATTTCATTCTTTATTTCTTCTCTGACTCAGTATTGTGTTGTCTAGTCTCCGTGTGTTCTTGTAGCTAGTCAGGCTTGTTCTGGTGTTAATATTGAATTTTATTGCACTGTTGTCTGATAGAATGCATGGAATAATTTCAATCCTTTTGTATTTTCTGAGATTTCTTTTGTGTCCCAGTATGGGGTGCTGAGTAGAAAGTATATTCTGTGTCCCAGTATGGGGAAGTGAGTAGAAAGTATATTCTCTGGTGTTTGGATGGAATATTCTGTAGATATCTGTGAGTTCCATTTTGTGTATTGTGTTGTTCAGTTCTGATGTCTTTGTTTATTTTTTGTCTAGTTGACTATCCAGGTGGCTCAGTGGGGTATTGAACTCCCCCACTATTAGAGCACTGGGTCTAATCTGTGTCTTGAGGTCCTGAAGGATTGTGTTTATAAAGTTCAGTGTACCAGAGTTTGGTGCATAAATATTTAAGATTGTGAGATCTTCTTCGTTAATTGTTCCATTGATAAGGATATAATGGCTCCCCTTGTCTTTTCTGATTAATTTTACTCTGAGGTCTATTTTGTCTGATGTTAGAATAGCCAATCCTGTTGCTTTTTGGTACCATTTGCTTGGAATATTTTTTCCATCCTTTCACTCTAAGGTGCTGTCTGTCATTGAGGGTGAGATGGATTTCTTGGAGATAGCATATAGATGGATTCTGATTCCTCATCTATTCTCCCAGGCTATGTCTTTTGATTGGGGAGTTTAGACCATTAATATTTTAAGGTTATTATTGAGAGATGTGTGTTGTTTCCTTTCAAATTATTTTTTTGTTTGCATTCTTGGTCTAGGTATTTATTTACTCTGTTATGCTTTTGGTAATGTCTCTCTTGGGTTGCTTAATGATAGTTGCTCCTTTCCTCTGTTCTTTTAATTGACTTGAGTATTTTCTGAAGTGTTTTTTTGTACATGTGTTCTTTCATTTTGTTTATGTCATGAAAGATTTTTCTTTCTCCTTCAACTATGATTGACATTTTTGCTGGGTATAGTAATCTGGGTTGGCATCTAAAGTCATTTAGTACTGGGAATACTTTGGTCCATGTTCTTCTGGCTTTCCTGGTTTGTACTGAGAAGTCAGGTGTGATTCTGATGGGTTTCCCCTTATATGTAACTTGTTGTTTTTCTCTTGTGCCTTTCAGTAATTTGTCCTTATTTTGAGCATCTAATGTTTTAACTATGAAATGACGTGGGAAATTTCTTTTCTGGTCTTGTCTATTTGATGTTCTATGTGCTTCTTGTATTTCTATGGGTTTGTCTTTTACAGTTTGGGGAAGTTTCCTATTATTCTGTTGAAAATCTGCTCAATACCATTCTCTTGTGATTCTTCTCCTTCCTCTATCCCTATGATGCAGAGATTTGCTCTTTTCTTTTTTTCTTTTTTTTTTTTTTGCTTGTTAATCCATGCTGTATTTTAAGCATGTAAAAGTATCAGATTATGTTGTTAACCTAAAGCTGATGACATTTCATAAGATTTTTAGGCTTTATTTACAAAAAGTACCCAGATATTTTTCCATGTATTTCCTACGCATTTTCTTTTTTTTTTTTTTAAATAGTTTTTATTGATGCTTTGTGCATTCATACATTTTTTCCAATCAGTTCAGCTTATTTCCCTTTCCCTCCCCCCCCCACCACCATCCCAGATCATGTATTCTGCGCCATAACTGTCCCACTCTTTCTCTCCTAGTTTTTTTTTTTCATTTTTGCATATAAGTGATAATCCATGAGTACAAGCATCCTTCCATGCACAACCTATCTGCAGGCTTTGTGCCCAAACACCTACAGCCCCACCATCCAGTGGGGGGTGACAGGTTGTTTGTTCAATCAAAGTGATCAAGTGCTAGTGTCCAGACTACATTGATGTAGTTTCACCATCACCCCAATCGCAGCCCTTACATTCTACCCGCTCCCTCTTCCGCCGGTTGTTCCCTAGGCTTAGAAAAGGAGCACAGGTGGATGAGAGGTAAAACAGTCCGCTGTTCTCTGGAGCTGTTGACTTGGACTCTGGTCAATTCTCTGGCTGTTTCCTTTTCATGGGCTGACAGTTTGTCCAGGAATAACCTTTCGATCTGCCTGCGCATTTGGCGTGCTCCCGATTTGTTCTTTTCATAGTGTCCTCCAACATTCCTGGTTGTTCCACTACTGTGTTTTTTTTTTTTTTTAATTTTTCATAATCTTTACTTGAGGTTTCTAGCTATGCTGTGTTATCTGATATTCTTTTTTCTGCTTCTTCCATTCTGCTTCTGAGGCTTTTTCCCATCCTTTCCTGCTGATTGCATGAATGTTCAATTTCCTTTTTAATTTCATCCTGTGATTTCTTCAGTATTTCCACTACCTTTTGTTGCTTTTCATTCTTTTCTTGTAGCTCCTTGCTTTTCTGGTCAGTTTCTTTTTTCCTTTCAGCCTGAGATCTTTTCAATGTTTCCACTTCCTTCCAGCGTTTGTCATTCTCTCCCTCTAGCTCTTTTTCAGAGTTTGTATTTCTCTTCCTCTAGTTCTTTTCTGAGTTTATCTATATCAATCTGTCCTTTTAGTTCTTTCCGGAGTTTATCATTCTTTCCTTCTAGTTCCTTCATGAGATTTTTGGTCTCTCCCTTTAGTTCTCTGATTGGTTCTTTATAATCTTTGAATATGTCTATAATTGTTCCTCTAAGGTCGGTATCTTGGTTCTCTTCCAGGGAGATCTCATTGTTGAGATCTTCTACAGGAATGATTGAGTTCTGTGGGGATTTTTTTGAATGTTTCCCATATTGTTGTTTTTCCATTGTGTTTTGGGCATGTGTATTTTTTGTTGTTGTTGTTGTTGTTTTTCCCCTTTGTTTATTTGTTTGCCTTCTGTTGCTAATCTCAAATGTTAATATGGAGGACTGGTTGGTCACTCAGTTTGCTTCCTGTTGGTTTCTTCCTCAGTTTTGGCTATGCAGCTTCCAACCACTGACACTGCTGGATCCTCCCAACAGCATTAAACCACAGCACCAGCAGTTTATACTTTCCACCTAAGTATCAGTAGCTTGGGCTGGGGGTGGTGGTGGTTTGAATCCTTTGGCCCGAACACCGCACTGGTCCCCACCCAAGCAGTTGGGCATGGAGAGTGTGTACCCCTGGCTGGCCTTCTAGGTACGCACACAGATCCTCTCTATGGTCCTAGGGTTGGGTGGCACCTGTGGAGTTAGGCCACCCACCAATGGGCCTGCATGGCACAGACCGACCTGAAGAGGTTTTTCTGTGTTTTCACGTGAGAGAAGCTTCTGCTTGCTCAGAACCCCTTTGGGAATACAAAATTTTAATGAGAAATGTGTCTTTTTGTTTTTATGGTGCTAAGAACTAAATTCAGGACATGTGCATGCTAGGCAAATACTACATCTCTAACTCTTGAACCTTTTTTTTTTTTAATTCCAGGATCATTCAGTAGAAGAGCTGATCTTCTTAAAGGGATGGACTCTGACTAAACCCCAGTGGATTAACTCGAACTGAAAGACATCTGGGGACACTAACTTGACCTAATTGCTGTTAACACAAATGACAGAGTATATTAAATAGAGTGTTGGGAGGGGAGGGACTATGTGAAGGGGGCATAAAGATGATTCAAATACTCTGTATGGAATACACAAAAATACAATAAAATTAAAACAACAAAAAATAAGCTGGGCAGGGTGACCAACATCTATAGTCCCAGAATTTGGAATTTGGAAGTAGGAGGAGCCAGGATTCAAAATCAACCTCAAATACATGTCTACTTTGAGGCCAACTTAGTGGACATAAGACCCTGTTTCAAAGGAAAAAAGCAAAATTACTCATAACCAGGCACATTGCTTATGAAGTATTTTCCACATGTCTTCTGGGAGATCTTTTCTATGTGTGCCCACATGCACACAGCTCCCATGCAGTTAGTGGTTATTTTTGGCTTGGATAGTCATGGTGGAAGAATATGAAGAAATAAGACTATGTGGAACTGGTATGTGGGTTATTTAGCAGTAAAATCAGGGAAAATATTATTGCAAGCAAAATCTTGGATAAATTAAAGTTCCAGAATTTAATTTGCTTTATTTCTTTAAATTAGTTTTCTAAGTAGACACACAAAGAAATAGGTTTTATTTTGACATTTTATGGTTTATTCTTACTTGTCTCTGTCTCCCTGAACAACTCTTCCTGCCCCCTCACACTTGTGCCATCCTTTCTACTTTAATGTCACATCTTCTATTGTCTTTTCCCTCCCTCCTTCTTTTCCTCCCTCCCTCCCCTAAGAGGTCTGCTTTCTCTCTGCCTAGGGCCGAGGATGAGTTCAGGTCTAGCATGTACAAGGCCTTAAAAACAACCCCATTACCACTACCACCAAAAAATGGAGTTTAGGTTTTCTACCTATTCAACCCCCATGGACAGGGTTTGTCACTGGTGAAAATTTTCTCCCAATCTTTGTGTTGACTCTTCACATCCTTAGTTGTTTTTTCTTTTTCTGTACAGAAGCTTTATAGTTTAATGGGGTTCCATTTGTTGATTGTTGAGTTTAATTCCTGAACAATTGATATCAAATTTAGAAAGTCTTTTCCTGTACCAATACCTTGTAGGATACTGCTTAAATTTTCTTCAGACAGTTTCAGGGTTTCAGGTTTCACACTGAGGTGTTTGATCCATTTGGAGTTGACATTTGTACAAAGTGAAAGATATGGATCTAGTTTAATTCTTCTACAGGTGGAGATCGAGTTTTTCCAGCACCATTTGTTGAAGATACTCTTATTTCTCTAGTGTGTGTTCTTGGCACCTTTGTAAAATATCAGGCTGAAACTGCGTACACTCATGTTTAGGTAGTCAATTATGTTCCATTGATCTATGTGTTTGTTTTGTGTCAGTACCATGCCATTTTAATAATTATAGATTTTTAAATATAGTTTGAGACCTGATATAGTAATCCCTCCAGCATTGGTCTTAGTGTTCAAGATTGCTGTGGTTTTCTAGGGTCTATTGGCTTCCATATGAATTTTAGGATTTTTTAAATTCTGTAAAGATGTCATGGGGACTTTAGTTTGAAAAATATTGATATATAGATTGCTTTTGGTAGGATGATCATTTTCACAATATTAATTCTTCCAATCCATGAGTATAGGTTTGGGAGGACTATTTGGTAGATGTCTATTAGGCCCTTTTGGTGTTCCCTACTATTACTAAGTTGAGTGTTAATCTGTGTCTTAAAATCCTATGGTATTGTTTTTATGAAACTTTGTATACATGAGTGTGGTGCATATATGTCCATAATTGTAATATCTCCTTGGTCAATTGTCTTTTTGTTCAAAACAAAATGACCCTCTTTATCTCTTCTGATTAGTTTTAGTTCATCTATTTCATCAGATATTAGAATTGCACCCCCTGATTGTTTCTTAGTGCAATTTTCTAGGACTATTTTTTTTCCCATACTTTAATCTTAAGGTAGTACCTATACTCTAACATGAGATGAGTGTCCTACTGACAATAAAAAGATGGATTTTGCTTCTTAATCCATTCAATATCCTGGGAATTCAAGCCATTGATATTTAGTTTTTATTGATATCATTTTGAGTCTTTTAAGGGTTCTCCATACTGCTTTCCATAGTGGTTGTACAAGTTTACATTCCTACCATCAGTGGACGAGTGTTCCCCTTTCCTCACACCCTGTCCAGCATTTGGTGTCTTTTGTTTTCTTCATATTAGCCAGTCTTATCAGAGTCAGATGATATCTGAGACTGGTTTTAATTTGCATTTTCATAATTATTAATGATGTTGAATACTTTTTTAACAATTATTTTTTATTTTATTATTTTTTGATTTTATTTATTTATTTATTATTTTTGTATGTGTATGATGTACTGTCTGCATGTAAGTTTGTGCACCCGTGTTGTGCAATGCCACGGAGGTCAGGAGAGGGTCGCGGATTCCCCTGGAATTGGAGTTACAGACAATTCTTAGCCACCATGTGGGTGCTGGGGATCGAGCCCGGGTCCTCTGCAAGAGCAGTTGATGCTCTTAACTGCTAGGCTATCTCTCCAACACTTTTAAAGGTATTTCTCAGCCATCTTTACTTCCTCATTGGTGAAGTCTCTGTTGTGCTCTTTACTCCATCTTTTGAGTAGGTCATTTGTTTTCTTACTTCTTTGTTTTTTCAGTAGTCTATGTATTCTGGATGTTAATGTGTTGCAACCTCCCTTGGTCCAGCTGGAAGGGTTCGGGTCATAACTGAGGAGTGGGTATGAGAGATGCAGTCAACAGACAGACACTGGGAGTCAGGTGAAAGCAAGCAGATAGTGAGTTGCTGCAGGCTCTTATTCAGAGGAAGGTAGGAGTATATATGTGGTGGCTTTGCTCCTTCTGTGGACATGCCAGATGTGCTGATGAATGGACTAATTCTCATGGGCCCAGGTCACTGACTCAGCTGTTACCATGGTTAGCTTCTGGGAACAGGTTAAGCCTGTTCAGTAGGCAAGGTCATAGTACTGCATTGTGCAAGCATGTAACACTGTACATTTCCAACGTTTTTCTTTTTTTGGTCTTTTTGAGACAGGGTCTCCCTGTAGCCCCTTCTGTCCTGGAATTCACTCTGTAGAGCAGGCTGGCCTTGAAATCACAAAGATCCACGTGCCTTTGCCTCCTGAGTGCTAGGATTAAAGGTGCGTGCCAACACACCCAGCTTCCACCTTTTTTTTTTTTTAATTTATTTCTGTATGTGTATCAATGTACTGTCTACATGCAGGTCTGTGCACCCGTGTCGTGCAATGCCCCGGAGGTCAGAAGAGGGTCTCGGATTCCCTTGGAGCTGGAGTTCTCCTGGAATTGGAGCCCCAGACGGCTCTCGGCCGCCATGTGGGTGCTGGGGATCGAACCCGGGTCCCCTGTAAGAGCGGTCGGCACTCTTAACCGCTAGGCCATCTCTCCAGCCCCACCCTTTTGTTTTTTAAGAGAGCAATAAACAGAGTGGGAGCCTGAGTACATAGCTCAACCATTGTTGGCAACACCTTTGCATTCTGACAGTTGACTGTGTCTGTCTTAGGTTGTCCTAGTCAGCAGGATCTTACCAGCCATTGACTAACTAGCCACCAAGGGAAGAGGCTAGGAACAGTTTGTCTGGATGGGAGTAGAGGCATGGGGGTTTACCCCCAAGAGTCATGAATGGCAGAGAGCCAAACACTAACCATGTCATCAGGAGGGGCTAGAGAGAGCCTCTGTTAATGACAGCAGTGAGGACCTGGGCTATGGTCTTGTTCACTCATCCTTGGCTGTGGGCAAAGTGGAGCAGGCACCTGAGGAGAAAAAGACAAAGGAAGGCCAAAAGGCTGAGGAGGCCTCAATTTTCAGCAATTTTTCTGCCATTACTATAGACAGGTGTTTCCCTTTAACAAATCACTTTAGGATTCCAAGTGAATATTGGCAAAAAGTACTTTACAAACCAGTTCTAAAGAGAAAACGATGATCCTAGCACTTGGGAGGCAGAGGCAGGTGTATCTTTGTGAGTTCAAGGCCAGCCTGGTCTAGAGAGTGAGTTCCAGGACAGCTGGGGCTCCAGGGAGACCCTGTCTCGAAAAGACAAAAAAAAAAAAAAAAAAAAAAAAAAAAAAAAAAAAAAAAAAAAAAAAAAAAAAAAAAAAAAAAGAGAAAACGATGAACAAACAGGATGACAAGCAAATTGAAAGTGAATGGAAGGAGGCTGCATGCTCATTGTCGCATGGCCAGAAGCACATAAAACATAAAGGGGGCTACTCACTGAAACTGTAAAGGGGGTGTCTCTCGCAAATACAGGGGAGCGTCTTGCAAATGCCTGGGAGGGGATGCAGACCATGTTGGGCGCCAGATGTTGGAACTTTCTCCAGTCCAGCCAGAGGGATTCAAGTCATAACCAAGGAGTGGGGGCGAGAGACATGGAGTCATAGCCAGCTGCTGCAGACTCATTTATTCAGAGGAAGGTAGGGGTATATATGTGTTCTGCTCTGCTCCTTCTGAAGACATGCCAGACGTGCTGATGATTGGGTGAATTCCCATTGGCCCCAGTCACTGACTCAGCTGTTGCCGTGGTTATCTTAATAGGATAACCCTGTTCACCAGGCGAGGCAATAATCATGCTGCTACACAGGCATGTAACACTCTACTTCAGTGCTTTGTCAGATGCATCATTGGTGAAGATTTCCTCCAACTCTATGGGTTTTCTCTTCACTTCCTCGATTGTTTCTTGTGCTGTACAGAAGTTTTTGAGTTTGATGAGGTTCCATTTGTTGACTGTTGATCTTATTTCCTGTGCAGCTGCTGTCTGATCAAGAAAGTCTTTTCCTACACTTATGTCTTGTAGGTTGTTGCCACCGTTTTTCTTCTATCACCTTCATGGTTTTGGGTTTCATATTGAGATCTGATCCACTTGGAGTTGATTTTTGTACAGGGTAAGAGGTAGGGGTTTAATTTTGTTCTTCTACACTGCTTCTTAGATATAGTCATTTCTTTCTTCAGTACTTTGCACTGATTCTAGTTTTCCGTGAAGGGCTGTTTCGTCGGCATGAATTCATTCAGCCTGTTCATGTCATGGAAATTTTTTTTTACCCTTCAACTATAATAGATTTGCATGGTAAGTTATTCTGGGTTGGCGTCTATGATCATTTGAAACTAGGAATGCTTTGGTCCAGTCTCTTCTGGCTTTTATAGTTTGCATTAAAAATCCGTTATTATTCTGAGGGGCTTTCCTTTATGTGACTTGCCTTTCTCTTGCAGCTTTCAGTATTCTTTCTGTTTTTTGTACATTTCATGGTTTTACTATCGTATTCCATGAGGAGGTTTTTTCCTAGTCCTGTCTATTTGGTGTCCTATGTACTTCTTGTACTTGCTTGGGTATGTCTTGGTTTAATTTGTGGAAATTTTTTCTGCTATAATCCTGTTGAAGGTCTGGTCAATACCATTTACATGAGATTCTTCTCCTTCCTCCATGTCTTTTACACATAAACTTGATCTTTTCATGGTGTCCACATTTCCTGCATACTCTATTCTTACATATATATTTTTAATTTGTCATACTCTTTGCTTGAGCAGTACAGTTCTTCAACTTTATTGTCCAATCTTGATACCTTGTTTTCCATTTCATTTATTGTATTGGAGAGGTTTTCTCCTGTTTATTGAGTTTTTCACCTTCTTCATTTCAATCTGAGTTTTCTTCAATATATCTATCTCTTTTGTAAACTCAGTCAGAGGTTTATCCTTATCCTTTTTTTAGTTCTTTGTGTGCTCTTAAAATTCATTTAATTATTTGATCATGTTTATGACTGTTCTTTTAAATTCTGTTTCCTGCATTATCTCTAGAGGGTTCTCATTGTAGAACTCTTCTATAGGATCGGTAGTATGTTGTGGAACCATGTTATTTTTCTTTTTCATATTATTGTTCTTTCATTGTGGTTTTGGCAGGTGGATTTTATTTGTTGCTTGTGACTCAAGCCTTCCTTTGTTGAGTCAAAGTCTGATTCTCTTTGTATTATTGATATACTTTAGTGGCTTTCTGATTGGGCATGAAAAGCTGATTGATTTAGGCTTTAAGTTCTTTCTTTTGATTTTATATTTTATATTGGAGGAACAAGATGGTTCCTGTCAAGCTACTAAGCAGCTCTCCAGGAGGATGAAGGCAGCCTGGCCATCTAGGAGCACCTTTGAAACCTTAGATCCATACTGTTAGTGCCAAGGTCCAAGGAGAGGACATGGGAAATGGAAGTGCTGGTCCTTAATAGTCAGCAGGGAAGCCTAAGCCCTTGAACAGTGGGGGGAATGGCAGATGGTTCCAAAGTAGGGGTTGGGCATGGAGGGATTTGGTAAGTTCACTCCAGAGCCTGAGTCAGGGGCTCTCACCCACTCTCTAAAGGTCCTATTGGCCAACAGGGAAGCCTGGTCCTGGAGCAGTAGAAAGTACTGCCGATGGTTGCAAAGCAGGGGATGGACATGTTGTGATCTGAGAAGCTCAATCCCTACATCTGAGTCAGGATCCCTAAGCTTTTTTAATGTAAGGTTTTATATTTTAATAAATAAGACAGGTTTGTTTTGTTCACCAACAATTCTTATTTTCCTTATCAGGGTGCTAGTACAGGCAGAGTAATTATCACTGAAGAAGTAGATTAAGGAAAAAGCAGAGTTCTTACCTAAATGATGAGTCCGTGAACACAAAAATATTGAAACTGATTTTGGGAGTTGGGATGGAAAGTTAAGAGCAAACAAGAAAAACTTCTATTTTATTGACCCAAATTTATTCAGGATGATTCATAGAAGAGCCAGGATGTGACTTGTATTTTGTATGATTCATTTTAAATCAAGCCATTTCAGACCTTTTTTTGCTTTAGCTTCTTTCTAACTTTCTATTATTATCCTTCATGTTTATGAATATAATATTGATAAAAAGATTTTCAAATAAAAGCTTCCACATTGTATTGTCATTTTTTTAAAAAAGGCAAATTCCAATGTTTTAGATTTTATGTCCTGTTATAGGCAACTATTAAGGAACTTTTGGAAATCTTTGAGGAAGTGGATCAGGTTAATGATATACAAATTGATAAGAGTATTTTTGTTGTTTCTCAGAAAATAGTATTATCTGTAAGTAAGATTATAATGGAAAATTATATTGTTTTGGAAAATCATAGCCATTAAAGTAAAAATCAAAGAATTAAATAATCAGAGTGATATAATATTTTAGCAGATATTGGTTATGAAAAAGTAGTTCTTTTGAACATAAATAGTTTATTTAAAACTAATTTAAAATACTTTTCTGGTTTCCACTCCATTCAAGAGCAGAGCACTATGTTTCAAATGTGTCTGCTAAAAAATTCCAAATAAAAGATTATCCTAAGGGCTCCTCCACTGTGAGGTTGAAGGCCCATATAAAGGTATTGATTATTTCAGATTTCTCAGCATTCTAAAGTATGAAAAACAAATTTCTTGTCTTTATAAATTATCTAACCAGCAGTATACTGTTATAACAGCATCAACAAATTTAGGAAACAAGGCACAGAAGAATGAGGTGTATTTTTTGTAATTAGCAGTTGCTATTTTAGGCTATAATTTTAAGTTTTTCAGTCATATATGGAGCCTATACTATATAGGCTAATAAATGATGTCTTCTCCAGTACCTAGAGGGATGTAGCAGAAAAAATAAGTGTTTGTAGCACGTGTTACAAACTTTGGCTCTGGTGAACATCTATACCTACAAAATCAAACTATGTGTGCTGTGTCCAAGACTAGCAGCATAAATGGGCACAGTCATATTTCCTCCCAAATTTGTTCACCTAAGTGTCTCAGTCTATGTAGTCACTTCCCAGTTCTGATAAACTACAGTCAGCAATAGTTTCTTTTTTATTTATTACTATAATTTGTTCTTTGATAATTTCACATATGTGTATAATGTATTCTGGTTACTCCACATCTTATCTCCCTCCCACCCCTGTCAGCCTACCTTCTTAAACTCAAATATCTTTCCATATCTATGGCTTCTTGTTTTGTGCCACACAGAATTTAACTAGGGTTGCCTGTGTAACTTGAGTTCAGAACTGAGCTATCCATTAGATCCTGGTGTGCTAACCAGTGGGTAAACAATGGATACAATGCCTTCTGTCTTCCAGAATCTGTTGTCAATAGTTCAGTAGTAAGTGGTAGGAACTAGGGCCCCCTGAACCCCCTTTTCCATTCACAACTAACTTTTTGGTGGGCCCAACTTGTTTAGGCCCAGTGTTATTAGGCACAGCTGCAGTGAGCTCAAGACTATAATGACTGTTTTATATTTAAAATACAGCATTTTGCAGCTCTGTTCCCTGTATTCCAACTCTTACATTCTTTATGCCATCTCTTCTACAATGTTCCCTGAGCCCTACAAAAGTGATATAAATGTCCTGTTTAGCCCTGATCCCTAACTGTTTATTTTCAGCGTCTTGTACATTCATGGTCTCTGCATTAATTTCCATTCACTGCATAGAGGAGCTTCTCTGGTTAAGGCTTAGAGTTCCTTTTGTCTATGGGTTTAAACACAGATATTGAGAAGGCTTTTATGGTATATCAGTTTAGCTAGGCAGTGGTAGTTGTTTTCCCCTAGGGCCAAAGAGCTCCTCTGACATGAGGCTTCATACCTAGATATCTAATACTAGATACATGGGTAGTGAAAATGTTCCATATTACATGGAATCAAAATTTATTCAGCAATAGGAAAATTAAATTTGCCAATAAATAAATGAAAAAATATACTGAGCAAGGTAAACCAGTCCCAGAAAGACAAATTCTCTTTTATGTTTCTTAAGTGTGTAACCAGATAGTCTCTGCATGGCTTTTTCATAGCCCCTTCATTTTTATTAACTCTCCCACAAAACCTGTCTCTTCAGCTCTACCATCCCCTACTACTCTCCCTATTGGAACTTTACCACTTCCTGTATTTCCCTCTCTGCTCTCAACTTACCTACATGGTACTGTCCTCCCTCTTCTAATGGAACCCTCCTCTCTACTGTTCCCTTTCTAGTTTCCTGGCTTTGGGAAGTACTCCAGTTAAGTCGAGATACTCCACAAAGGTAGCTAATGCCAGTCTTAGAAATGGTGGGTCACTAAATGAAAGCTCCAGTGGCAGTTTGAAATACCTTCACAGGAATTGTTGGTCAAGAAGGACCTAAAGTCCCCTTAAACAATACAGTCTTTTGTCATTCCTTCTGAGTCCCTATCAACAATCATTGATAATACCTTATTGTTAAAGACACCATGCTCCTTAGTTGCAAGATTTAAAAAAGTCAAGCTGGAACTGACTTGTTAGCATCATCCTTGCTGGCTAGATTCCAAATGATGTTATGCGGATGATGTTATGCAGGCCAGGGCTGGGAGGACTGAGACATAGTCTTATCCAGCATAAACTCTATGAACTCTGATATCAATCTTCCAAGCAAGGCATGTCAACTGGTGCAACAGTGGCATGACTGCTGTTGGGGTAAACACCTGCTCTCTGACTGGATCTGAAGGAATGCATGCCTAGCACTGTACACCTCACCAACAGCAACAGGATATTAATTACAAATTAATTGAAGTAGATAGTCTGTAAAAGCTATCAGCTAATATTACAGCAACATCAAATATTCAGTTGCTCTTTGGGAGAGTATTAAATTGTCTCTGCAAAAATTTGCTCACTTATTGTCTAAGATTTTTTCCCAATAATAAACAGCATTCAAGTTTGAAATGTCAGGCATATGTAGTACTAGAAAAATGATGCTTTTTTAAGAGCATAGCTGCAGTTTCAGCTTCTGTTACCATGTTATATGCTGTTGTTCATTCAGGTGAAGGAAGGATTATCAGAAGTGGAATTGTTATTTTGATATTTTTGTTTTTGTTTTTTTTAGAATATAATCTATTAATCTCTTTTATGCACCTTCAGTATCTGAAAGGATATTAAACACTTAAATTCTTACTGACTCAGTTCACTTATTTCTTAAGTTTGTGAAATGTGCTTTAATTTCTCCATGTTTGAACACATTGTTTTATGGTCATAAAAATGAGTCTTTCCTTTTGTCCTTGATGGACTCGTATTTTTTAATAGAGAATAAGATTTGCTATGATGTCGACTGGAGCAAGAAGTAATTCATGTTGAATCATCTTGCTGTTTTTTTTGTCTATTAACTAGATCATCAAGTATCTATAACTCACAACCAAAATTTTCAATGGGAAACAATAAAATTATATTTCTCAAAATAAAGCTGTAACTCTATTTATTTAAATGTGTCACATTTTGGATTATATTTAATAGCATGATAGCATGGTTTCTGCTGTTTACTTATGTTTTTGAAGTCAGTTCTGCCCTGTATTTTTTTGTTGTTGTTCTGTTTCTAAGGTATAACTTTTTCTCATGTTGATAGAATAAATGTTAAGGGAAATTCAGCTTAAGCAAGCATACATTTTAAGGCTAGTGTTGAGTAAAATATCCACAACATCATATTGACCAAAAACAAAATCATAACCATAACATTAGAGTAGGAAGGAGTTAGTTCTACCCAGGATATAATGACAACACAAAGTTACCCGGAAAGTACAGGATACTGAGAGCAATGAAGATTCAGAGCCACTATTTCATTAAAAAAATGTTATGGATTAGAATAGTGCTAGTTTTATAAACTTTTCTGAATTTCATCTAATCTACAGCATCAAACAAAATACCTTTCCTTAGCATCATGAAGGTGAGTCAAAACATGATTGTATTTACTAGCATTCCTCTGCCTGGTTGATTGACTTTGGGTAAATCAGTTAATTTCATTAACCCTCTGCTTTCTGTAAAGTGGGTCTGATTGTATCTGCCTCATGGAGTTAATATAACAAGTGAGATGGAGCATGGGAAAGTGTTTTGTGCTATGTAAATGAGACTGCAGCCATGGCTAATAATAATTAGTTTAGCCAACTTCATCTTTTATTTTCCTGATCAACCTAAACATGGTGACAAATCGCTTAAAAACTACTTAGGGATGGGGCTGGAGAGATGGCTCAGTGGTTAATAGCACCAACTGCTCTTGCAAAGGACCCGGATTTGATTCCCAGCACCTACATGGCGGCTAAGGACCTTTTTAAACTCCAGTTCCAGGTGAATCCGACACCCTCTTCTGACCTCCATGGCATTGCACGACATGGGTGCACCAACCTACATGTAGACAGTACACTCATACACAAAAAAAATAATAAATAAATTTTTAAAAATTACAAAACTACTTAGGGAAAATATATTTATTCAATATTTTGTTCATGGAACAGATGAAAAGAAATCATGTTATCAAATAGAAGAAATTTTTGTTATTCTATTCTTATACTGTTTTAAATTACATTTTAAAACGTAACTGATTCTCCAGAGTCTTCTATGAATTGTATAAAGCGTAAATCTACTTTGCTTTCTTAGATAACCTAGGTCTGATCTCCAGATGTCTAGTTAGAGCTGATCCTACAAGTTCCTTTTCATAGCTGCTTTTCTTAACAGGAAACGCAGCACACAGGGACAGTTTGGAGAATTTCTGAAAATGCATGAACTAGGTTGATGGTTTCTAAGCAGATTTCTGATTACCACCTCCACTCTGTAATTTTGTACTTGTTTTTGATTTTGTGGCTGGTGAGTCACAGTGTGGGAGAAAAAGGTGAAGATGTTATAATTATTTGGAGTGTTTTTAGCTTCCTAATTAAATATCATTTTTAAAGGGACTTACTATGTAGAAAAATATTTTCGTGAATGTTTTTACATTTCAAGTGGCTTATTCTTTCAGAATAATAGCAGGTTTTGTATAAATTTGAATAGTATTTCATGTATGCTTCAAATTTAGTGTGTTGAAAATGATATAGTTAAAATAATTATAAAATATAGTACAAATAACTATTTTCATATGCTTATGACAGTTTTAGAGATCATTAATTTAAAGGCATGTTGATATAATAAGAAAAGCAAAATATAAATAAACCCTATAGAATACAATATGATCGTTTTACCTTGGTTGTGTTTTGTATCTAATTAAAAACAGCAGGCTCTTTTTTGTCAAATCCATCAAGTTGAAATTAAGTAGGAAAAGTCATTGACTTTAGCCACATTTTAGTGAAGATAAACTGAATATGTAAATCAATTGATTATTTACTTAATTTGACATTACCTTATAAGAAACAGAATAATTAACATATTTCAAAAAATTCCTCAAAATTTTACATGTATGTTGAACTGAATATGTAATGTTTATGATGAAACAATGAAAGTATTTAGTATGTTTATATCAAACCATGTAATAAAATAATTCATAATAATTAAACATGCATCTTTTTTCCTTTAATTAATTTTTGTTTGAGAATTTCAATATGCATTTAGTGTGTATTGATCAGATCCACCCCCTTCCCTCCCCTTTAATTCTTTCCCTATTTCTCCACCACTTTTCTCTCCAAATTTCATGTGGTATTTATTTTAAAACCACTGAGTCTACTTAGAGCTGCTTGCAGGTGCATGGGTCTGGAATCGGGTCATCTACTGGAGCACCAATAGCCTCCCAAGTGCCACATCCCTGAAGAAGACCGACTCTCCCTTTCCCAGTAGCCACTATTTGACAATAGTTTCTTAGCTGAGGTGTAAGTTGGGCTCCTCCCACATTCAAGCTGGGATTTTGGCTAAATTGATTTCTTGCAGGGGCTGTGCTTATAGTCACGGCCACTAGGAGTTCATAAGTACAATGACATTGTCATGTCCATCTAATACTATTTCACTGTAGACCCCTGGCTCTTACAATCTTTCTCCCTCCCTTTCTGAGATGATCTATGAGCTTTGGAAGGAGGGGTATGAAATATATATATATATATATATCCCATTTACAGCTGAGAACTCTACTATCTTTTATTCAGTGAACATTGACCAGTTGTTGGTTTCTGTATTAATTGACATTTACTTCACAAAAAGAAGCTTCTCTGATAAGGATTAAGAGATGAACTAACGTATGGGTATGAAGATAGAGCTTCGCTGGCAGCTCTCCCAAGGCCAGTCTCAGAGGGTTCCCAGCTGGATAAGACTGTTCATGACTTTTCTTTTCAGTACTTATGCATAGAACTTTCCAGCACTATGAGAGCTAGTCAGAAGGGATGAAGCTTCCAGGACAATAACAGCTTGATTTCTCCATTTGCTGTGACAAAAGTATGCTGTGTCTTTAGAAACAGAGTCTTAATATCAAGTTCTGGAGGGTAACTAAGAGCAATAGCAATCAGATATTTTGTTTGGGGAGGGTGGTCTGTGATCCCATTGAACAACAACTTGAAAAGAGATAATCCATACCTTGCTCTGGGCTTTTTATTTTTTTTATTTGGTTGGCTATGGTGTCTGAGGAGGCTTTGCCTGCCCCCCTGTTTCATTATAAGGTACCTAACTACACTTAAACTCCATACACACACATATGTATGTATATAACTTTATACAGACATATGTATATAAACTACATATATATGTGTATAAAGTCCGTAGCTTCCTTTTTTTTAATAGTTGAATAATATCCCATTGTGTTAGTGTACCACATTTTCATTATCCATTCATTAATTGATGTACATCTAGCCTGTGAAACACCAAACTGAAGTTTATTTTCAAGAGCACTGTAGAATTACGCTAGTATTTAATTGCATTTTTAGTTTAAAAATTCAAACTGTAAAGACAGTAGCAAAGAAGCAGGGAAAATATCAGTTTCAGAAGAAAGTATATTCTCACAAAAAAATTTAAAATTCAAAAACATAGTGTGTTTTAAGACTAGTAAGTGGACCTAATTAAAAATATTGTCATTTGCCTTCCTTACTTTATGCCATCTTAGTAAAAGTAATGTTAATAGAAGGTAATATAAAAACAATCAGTTAATAAATATTACATTTCATATGGAAGCTGAAAACCAATCTTTAAATTAAAATTGTAATGATAAAAACATAGGCAGAAACATAATGCATTCTTTTGAAAAAATAAAGAAATCATTTATTAATTAAAAATATAACATAAAATTGAAAGATTGAATAACAAGTGAAGCAGATGTCAGAAGAGAGCTAACCAAAACAGGTAAAGCTAAATGAAAAGTAATTAGCAGCAAACCATTGACCTGGGAACAGTACTAAATAGTAGAGAGTTCTTGAAAGAGATGGAGAAAGTAGAGAAAAAGTGAGGAAACAAATAGACAGCAATGCAAATTTGATGAAACATAAATTCGTTTTCCAAAGCCAATTTTTTATTGAAGCTTTGTGTGTTTCATTCAAAATTTCCAATTAAATCTAGACCTGTGTCCCCCTCGCTGCCCGCCCCACCCCACCAGAGCTCATGCATTCTGCCAAACATGTTTTTCATCTTTTTCTCAGTCTCTCTCAAAATTCTCAATGCAGAAATTTACTGTTTTGAGCAGAAATTCATCGTTTCAGTCAGCTCTTTGACCCAGTTTTTCTGTTGTTGTTGATGTTGTTGTTATACATTCCAATTTGTATCACTCCACAATATGCACATATACATGCCACATATATCATAGGTTTTAGCATCTTCAGCTTATGATTCTTTTTCTTTATTATGCTGAAAGATGTCATGTTTGAAGTCTCCTCCTTGGCAAGCCCAAACCATCATCAGTTCTGCCCTTGTGCTCCACACTGGGGATTTCCCTTCCCACAATCACCAAATGAGGTCCATTAAGCACCGCATCCTGTCTTGATTACTGTACTGGTCTCCATGATACAGCTTGTGTAGTGCAACAAGGGCAGTCTAATATTCTGAAGAGGCTGAAACCCCAGTAGTAGCTCAGTCCACAAGTTGGATGTCTCAGCAGTCCCCATCTGGCACTGAACGTTTGGAGGATTCTTGGGGAGACATGAGTCTTCAGTCCATTTTGGAAGTCAAAAAGCTGTGTCTCACATCCTTGAAGGATGGCAAAAGCAGTGGCAGTCACAGGGTAGCTGCACTTGCCAAAGTAAGACAGGCAAAATGATTTCTCTCTCTCTCTCTCTCTCTCTCTCTCTCTCTCTCTCTCTCTCTCTCCTCTTTTTCTAAGATCTCAAGTTTTATACCTGAAGTACAGTTTCTCAGGACTTACTATTTATTTATTTATGGTTATACTTTCCCTTTGGATGTTTAAGGCCACACAGCCAAAATTAACCAAGGTTTTTGTTTTCTCAACATCACTTGAGGATCTGGTCCTCAAGGGTCACTTAGGGTTTTTTTGGGGTGGGGGGAACCCCTGGCGCATTTTGGCTTTTCAATTACCAGTTCCATCCACTGGAAGACAGTCAGGTCTTGTTAGACCAGGCTTCCCTGTTTGAAGCATGAGCATACTTTCTTCTTTATAGACCGGACACTAACTGAAATCACATTAGTGGATCTCCAAGACCTCCCTGCATAGGAAGACTGGTGATTCACATTTGCAGGGCATTTCAAGAAATACCCCATGCATGGTCCCCTGGAACTTAGTTGAACTCTGAGGGCAAGGAGCAAAGTTATCCCTTAAGATCCTTGGCCAAATTAGTATGGGCATTAAGTATGGTCGTTAAGCATCCAGAAAGGCTAAGTTACACCAGCCTGATACTTTTAACTACTGTGTAGTATTTTAGAAAAGGTCTGAACAAAAGCTCAAGCAGCCTTGTATAAGAAATACAAAAAAGCACTCCCATAAAATAAATACTGTGAGACATAATGTCATGACAAACTAGTTTTTTTCTCATTCTTTTGAACCTATATTACTCTAAAATATGCATACATACCCTCCACCCATATACCAAATATTTCTAATTCTGAAAATAAATGGTAGCTTAGTTCTAGAACCTGTTCAGGAATTCACAATATAAGACACAGTTGTTTTCAGATCACAAGGAATATAACATTAACATTGCTCAGTTTGTCTTACAACTAGGTACTTGGTGCTAGCATCTGCAGATGAGGGATACCATTCATCATTTGTTTTTCTGGGACTGTGTTACTTCACTTAACATGATATCTCCTAGTTCCATACATTTACATGATGTCATCTTTCTTTTTTAATTTTTTTAACAATAAGTAATAAGTAATGAATACAAGCATCCTTCATGTAAAGCCAATTTGCAAGCAGCTATGCCCAAACACACAGCCCAAGTTTCTCAACATCCAGCTGGAGTGGCTTGTATGTACAATCATGTTGATCAAATAAGTGTCCAGCCTATAATGGTGTAGTTTTGCAATTCTCCCCAATCACAGTCCTTACATTCTACCATGCCCCCTCTTCAGAAGATTGTTCCCTAGGCTTTAGAATAGGGGCACAAGTGGGTGAGAAGCAAAACAGTCTACTTTCTCTGGAGATGTCATTTTGGACTCTGATCAGTTAAGGCTGTTTCCTTTCATGGGTTGGCAGTTTATCCAGGAATAACCTTTCTTTTTTTTTTTAAATTAATTTTTATTGATGCTTTGTGCATTTCATACATTTTTTCCAATTCAGTTCAGGCTTATTTCCCTTTCCCTCCCCCCCACCCCCACCCCATCCCAGATCATGCATTCTGCCATAACTGTCCTGCATCTTTCTCTCGTTCAGTTTTTTTTCATTTTTAGCTATAAGTGATAATCCATGTTACAAGCTTCTTCATGCAAAACCTATCTTGCAGGCTGTTGTGCCCAAACACCTACAGCCCACCATCCAGTGGGGGGTGACAGGTTGTTTGTTCAATCAAGTTGATCAAATGAGTGTCCAGACTAACATTGCTGTAGTTTCACCATTCACCCCAATCGCAAGCCCTTACATTCTACCATGCCCCCTCTTCCGCAGTTGTTCCCTAGCTTTAGAAAAGGGGCACAGGTGGGATGAGAGAAACAGTAACTTCTCTGGAGCTGTTGACTTGGACTCTGTGTTCATTCTGGCTGTTTCCTTTAATGCTGAAGTTTGTCCAGGAAAACCTTTCGATCCCCAACTAATGAAGAACAAGCAATTAGATATATAGGTATTTAAGCAGCACTATAGTTATGGTAGGTTACTTTAGTAGACACATGTTTGGATATGTGTAATCCGATGAATTACATTTTCCCCCTGTTAAATATGACAGGGTCTTACTGTGGCTTATAACATCTAACCTGTAGAGGATGTAAGCTTGTGCCTCAGCCATGGGTTTATTTCTCCAAGGGAGCCAATAGCGCAATTAGATTGGGATATATAGGCCATGGCTGCCTCTGCTGCGCACAGTGATTTCCGGGCAGGTGAGGTGTAGCTGGTGCTGACGGTGGAGTCTTGTTTGACTCAGGGAGACCCATATTTGCTTTTTGGTTTAGTGGCCTTTGGTTAAACTCTCTGGCATTCCAGAGCCATCTGTACACTTGCAAGTGGTGTCTCAATACAACCCTCCATGTTTATCAGGTCTTCAGCAGCAGGGTCTTATTGCTCTCCTCCTGATGTATCCCAACTTAGAGGCAAGGAGCCCTTACCTTTTGTGGGCCTTGGATCCCCTGGCCAACATCCACCTGGTACAGAAAGGACATGAAACCTTTTCATCAAACCCTTGCAATTCAAATCTTAAAACTAACTATGGGAAAAGATTTGTTGTTCCAACGGACAAAACGTCACCAACTTAACGGCCGAGAAAGAAAAGATCCAGGTTTGCATTGAGTAGGATGTACCAAAAAGTGGCAACGGAAGGCTGACCCGTCTGAACATTCAAAGGGAGAAAGAGCTCGAGTTGCCATAAACATCGAACCCCTCTGTGGATCCTACATGTAACAACTAGTTATAATGAGTCTAATGAAACTTACCTTCTAGGTGCCACAAAGGTTCTAATATGGAGAGACTTCCTTGCTTCCCACCCATAGAACAAGGAGAAATATGACAAATGATGAGGTCGCCTCCCAACTGTAAATTGGAGACAACTATTGTAGAGGTAATCTCTTATAAAACCGGTACAAACTGCTTTCTTTAATTGACTACTAGACATGGGAACTGTGGAAGGGATTACTCTCATGTTTAGAACCAAATATAATACTAAAGTCCCAGGAAATACCTTTCAATCCTACCAATGAAGCACAACAATTAGATATAGAGCATTAAATAGTTACTAATTATTTTTTTTTTTAATTTTATTTATTTTTGTATGTGTATGAATGTTACTGTCTGCATGCAGGTTTGTGCAACCCGTGTCGTGCAATGCTGCGAGGTTCAGAAGAGGTCTCGGATTCCCCTGGAACCTGAGTTCTCCTGGAATTGGGAGTCTCAGGACGGTTCTCAGCCGCCTGTGGGGTTCTGGGGATCTCGAAGCCTAGGCTCCCTGCAAGATCAATTGGGACCATTACTTCTTGCGACATGACCTTCATTTTACAGACTATGGTCAGGGATTAGCGTCAACCATCTACTGCTCTAGCCTGTACCATCATCTATATACCTCAGTTATGGTAGGTTACATTGGTATAGAACAAATGTTTGGATGGTGTCTAATCCATGAACTATGTTTTTCTGTAAAAGATGACAATTCTTACTGTGCTTATAACAATCTCCTAGACCAAAGAGGATCGTAAGCTTGTGGCATCAGCTGTGGTTTATTCCTCCAGAGAGAGCTACTAGCCAATTCAGATTGGATAACAGCATATGATGCTGCCACTTGCTGCAGCAGAATTTCCAGGGCAGGTGAGGTGTAAGCTGATGCTATGGAGGAGTCTTGCTTGATCATGAGACCAGATATTTGTTTATTGATTTAGTGGTTTTTGTAAACACTCTCTGGCATTTTCCAGAGACCAATTGTACATATTGCAAAGTTGTGGTCTACAATACATTTTTCCCAGCTTTACACCAGGTCTTTCAACAAAACTTACCAACTCTCTTCTTGCAGTTATTCCAGTTTACAGGCAAAAAGCTTTACTTTCGGTGGGGAGGGGCTTGGCCACAACACCTCCTTGGCAGGAATAATCCATTGCTGATATCAAGAGCTCTCTTTGTATTAATATATTTTTCGGTTAGATTGCATAGCTTAAAGTGACTTTAGTATTATATTTGGCTCTGAATAGAGAATAATCCTTCCACAGTTCCTATATCTATTAGTCATTTAAAGAAAGCAGTTATACTGGTTTTATAAGAGATTACCTCTATAACAGTCAGCTCTAATTTACAGTTAGGGAATGACTTCATTACCATCATGTTTTTCTTTGTTCTATGAAAAGGAGGTAAGAAACTCTCTCATATTAAAACTTTGTGTCACCTGGAAGGTAAAGTTCATTAGGACTCATTATAAACAGTTGTTACAAATAGGATCCACAGAGATGTTTGATGCCTGTAGCAATCTGAGGCTTTTCTTTCTTTTAATGTTTAGATGGGCCAACTTCTCTGCTGGTATTTCTTTGTACATCCTGCACAATACAAAGGTGTATCTTTTCTTTCTCTTATATTAAGTTGGTGACATTTTGACCTGTGGAAACATGCAAATCTTTTCCCATTGTTAGTTTTAAGATTTAAATTGAAAAATACGACAAAAGTTTTTTTTTTAATTTTTATTTATTTCTCTATGTGTATGAATGTACTGTCTGCATGCAAGTTTGTACACCCATGTCGGGCAATGCCACGGAGGTCAGAAGAGGGTGTCGGATTCCCCTGGAACTGGAGTTCTCCTGGGATTGGAGTTTCAGATGGTTCTCGGCCACCATGTGGGTGCTGGGGATCAAACCCGGGTCCTCTGTAAGAGCAGTCGGCACTCTTAACTGCTAGGCCATCTCTCCAGCCCCAGACAAATGTTTTAATATATAACTGTATCCCCCCTTTTTATATTAGGTTTTTATTTTTTGACCCATGAATCTCAAAAAGGCAATTGTAGTACACAGACCTGTAGGCAGGAATCAAGGTGTAAATTTTCATTAAATTTACCCAAGCTGTTTATCATTGACTCTATGTTGTGAATTTGGGACGCAAACTTAATTCCTTAAGTTAAATTATCCTACAGGAAAAGAAAATGTTACAAGATGATACCTCACAACACAAAATTATAGAGAACATTTGTATACATTAATCCCAAAGTTGTTGTTATGCAAATTTTAAGTAAAACAAAGGTGGACAACAATTTATATTTCCAATTAGCTTAAATGTATTACCATTTTTATTAATACCATATAATATGTAGACAAAGTTTGGGAAAATTTGGATACCTGTTAGACTCACATCAATTAAATATACATTAATCGAATATACCCTTGTCCCCCTCCCAACCCTTACACCCCACCAGATTCAGCATTTCAGTCAGTTCTTTGATGCAGCCTTTTCTGTTGTTACTGTTGTTGTTGTCCTTTCCAATGCATCATTCCTCACAAGAAATATTTACAACTGGGTTATTGGTGCTAGCATCCACAGATGAGAGATACCATTCATCATTTGATTTTCTGGGACTGTATTACTTCATTAACATTATATCTTCTAGTTCCATCCATTTACCTGCAAAGTTCATGATGTTGTCTTATTTACTGCTGCATAGAGCTCCATTGTGTAGATGTACCACATTTTCTCTAACTACTCGTCAGTAGAGGGGCATTTGGGTTGGTTCCAGCTTTTTGTTATTGTGAACGGAGCTGCAATAAATATAGCTGTGCATGTATCATTGCCATAAGATGAATCTTGTGGGTATATACTCAGGAGTGGTATGACTGGGTCAGATGGCAAGCTCATTTTGAGTCTTCCAAGGGTTCTCCATGCTGCTTTCCATAGAGGCTGTACAAGTTTACATTCCCACCAGCAATGAATGAGTGTTCCCCTTTCCCCACAACCTTTCCAGCATTTGGTATCATTTGTTTTCTTGATTCTAGCCAGTCTTATCAGAGTAAGATGATATCTTAAAGTGGTTTTAATTTGCATTTGCCTAATTGTTAGTTATGTTGAGCACTTTTTAAGATGTTTCTCAGCCATCTTTAATTCCTCACCTGTGAAGTCTGTCAGCTCTTTGCTCCATCTTTTGAGTGATTCATTTGTATTCTTTCTTCTTTGTTTTTTGAGTAGTTTTTATACTCTGGAAATCAATGCTTTGTCAGACGTATCTGTGGTGAAGGTTTCCTCCCACTCTGTGGGTTTGCTCTTCACTTCCTTGATTGTTTCTTTTTATGTACAGAAGCTTTTGAGTTTCATGAGGTACCATTTGTCAGTTGTCTTATTTCTTGTGCAGCTGCTGTCTGATTTAGGAAGTCTTTTCCTATACCTATGTCTTGTAGTCTGCTGCCAAGTTTCTCTTCTATCTCCTCCAGAGTTTTGGGTTTCACATTGAGGTCTTTGATCCATCTGGAATTGACTTTCTTTTTTTTTTAATTTTATTTATTTCTGTATGTATATCAATGTATTGTCTGCATGCAGGTCTGTGCACCCGTGTCGTGCAATGCCGCGGAGGTCAGAAGAGGGTGTCGGATTCCCCTGGAACTGGAGTTCTCCTGGATTTGGAGTTTCAGACGGTTCTCAGCCGCCATGTGGGTGCTGGGGATCGAACCCAGGTCCTCTGTAAGAGCGGTCGGCGCTCTTAACCGCTAGGCCATCTCTCCAGCCCCTGGAATTGACTTTCATACAGGGTGAGAGGTAGGAGTTTTATTTCATTCTTCTACAAGTGGTGATCCAGTTTTGCCAACGCCAATTGCTGAAGATGCTGTCTTTCCTCTATTGTGTCTTCTTGGCCCCCTTGTCAAACATGAGGTGGCTGAAATTGTATGTGCTCAGGTTTGTATCATCAGTTTTATTCCATTGGCCTATGGGTCTGTTTTTGTGCCAGTACCAAGCTGTTTTTATGACTATAGCCCGGTAGTATAGTTTGATGTCTGGTAGAGCGACCCCCCCCCCCATATTGCTCTTTTCGCTCAGGGTTGCTTTGGCTATTTGGGGTTTTTTGTTTTTCCAAATGAAATTGAGGATTTTTTTTCCAAGCCTGTGAAGA
>VZQC01014110.1:1440662-1623162 GCA_009823505.1 Rhizomys pruinosus
CCATCCCTGCATCTCTGGTATGAATCTAACTTGGTCATGATGGATGATCTTCTTGGTGTGGGTCTGTATGCAATTTGCAAGTATTTTATCTAGAATTTTTGCATCTGTGTTCATTAATGGAATGGGTCTATAGTTCTCCTTTTTGGTTGTATCTTTGCCTCGTTTTGGTAATAGAGTGATGCTGGCTTCATAGAAGGAATCTGGGAAAACTCCCTCCATTTGTATCCTTCTAAACAACTTGAGTAATAATGGTTGTAAGTTTTTTGAAATGTTTTATAGAATTCTGCCATGAAACCATCTTGGCCTGAGCTTTTTTTAGTTGGGAGGTTTCTTATTACATCTTCAATTTTTTTTCATATATTATGGGTCTATTTAAGCTGCCGATCTCTTCTTGGTTGAGCTTTGGTGATTCCCAGGATTTCAGATATTTATCCATTTCTTCTAGGTTTTCAAACTTAGTAGAGTATTGGTTTTTGAAGTATTTCCGTATGATTGTCTGGATCTTTTCATTGTCTGTTGTGTTCTTTCCCCTTTCCTCATAGATTCTATTGATTTGCAGTTGTTCCTTCTTTCTTTTGGTTAACTGGGCTAGAGGTCTGTCTATCTTGTTTATTCTCTCAAAGAACCAACTTTTGGATTCATTGATATTTTTTGTATTGTTTTCTTTGTTTCTATTTCATTGATTTCTGATCTGATTTTTGTTATTTCTTCAAAGAAATAAAAATCAGATCAGAAATCAATGAAATAGATCTGCTGTGTTTAGGCATCATTTGTTGTTGTCTCTCAAGTATTTTTAGCTGCAGTGTTAGACTGTTCACTTGTGCTCTTTCTGTTCTTTTGATATAGGCACTCAGGTCTATAAACTTCCTTCTTAGGATGGCTTTTAAAGTATCCAATAGGTTTTGTTGTGTTGTAGGACTTATCCTGGTGTTGATATTGAGCTTTATTGCACTGTGGTCTGATAGAATGCATGAGATTATTTCAATCATTTTGTATTTGTTGAGATTTTTCCTGTGTCCCAGTATATGGTCTATTTTGGGGAATGTTCTATGGAGTGCTGAGTAGAAAGTGTATTCTCTGCTGTTTAGTGGAATATTTGATAGATGTCTGTGAGGTCCATTTGGTGTATTGTATCATTCATTTCAGATGTTTCTCTGTTTATTCTTTGTCCTGTTGACCTGTCCAAAGGACTTAGTGTGGTATTGAAGTCCCCTACTATTAGTGTCCTGGGGTTAATCTGTGCCTTGAGGTCCTGAAGAATTTTCTTTATAAAGTTTGGTGAACCAGAGTTTGGTGCATATATATTCATGATTGTGAAATCTTCATGGTCAATTGTTCCTTTGATAAAGATGTAATGGCTCTCTTTGTGTCTTTTGATTTCTTTTACTTTGAAGTCTATTTTGTCTGATATTAAATTGGCAACACCTGCTTTCTTTTTTGGTACCATTTGGTTGGAATATTTTTTTTCCAGCCCTTCACCTTAAGTTGGTGCCTATCCTTAAATTGAGATGGGTTTCTTGTAGACAGCATATATATGGGTTTTGTTTCCTAATCCAGTCTCCCAGTCTATGTCTTTTGATTGGGTTGTTTAGTCCATTAATATTTAAGGTTATATTTGAAAGATGGATGTTGATTCCTTTCACCTTATTAACCATTTGTATTTTTAGTCCCAGTTTCTACTTCTGCAGTTATGTTTTTGTTAGTTTCTCTTTCTAGGTGCTTGGAGATACTTCCTCCTCTCTTCTGTCCTTTGTATTGCTTCAAGTATTTTATGAAGAGTTGGTTTTCTGGACATGTATTCTATCATCTTGTTTATGTCATGGAAGATTTTTCTCTCTCCTTCAAATATAATCGACATTTTTGCTGGGTATAGTAATCTGGGTTGGCATCCATAGTCCTTTAACACTGGGAATGCGTTGCTCCATGTTCTTCTTGCTTTCATGGTTTGTGCCAAGAAGTCAGTTGTAATTCTGATGGGTTTCCCCTTGTATGTGACTTGTTTTTCTTTTGTAGCTTTCAAAATTTTGTCTTTGTTTTGGGCATCTAGCATTTTTACTGTGATATGGCATGGGGAGTTTCTTTTCTGATCTTGTCTGTTTGGAGTTCTATGTGCTTCTTGTATTTGTATGGGTTTGTCTTTTTTTAGTTTGGGGAAATTTTCATCTATTATTCTGTTGAAGATCTGATCAATGCTATTCTCTTGAGATTCTTCTCCTTCCTCTATTCCTATGATGTGGAGGTTTGATCTTTTCATAGTGTCCCATATTTCCTGGTTGTTCCACTTTTGTGTATTTTTAAATTTTTCATAATATTTATTAGAGCTTTTTATTTGCTCTGTGTTATATTCCAGGTCTGATATTCTTTGTTCTGCTTCCTCCATTCTATTTCTGAGGCCTTTTCCATTCCTTTCATCTTGATTGGATGAGTGTTCTATTTCCTTTTTCATTTCATCCTGTGATTTCTTTAGTATTTCCACTTCCTTTTGGAGCTTTTCAATCTCTTCTTGGTGCTCCTTACTTCCTTGGTTGGCTTCATTTTTCAGTGTTTCCACTTCCTTCCGGAGTTTGTCATTTTCTCCCTCTAGTTCTTTCTGGAGTTTGTCGTTCTCTCCCTTTGGTTCTTTCTGAATTTTGTCATTGTATCCCTCTAGGTCCTTCTTGAGTTTTTCATTCTCTCTCCTTAGTTCTCTGACTTCTTTATATTCTTTAATTTCTCTGAATAGGTCTGCAATTGTTCCTGTAAGATCTGTTTCTTGGGTCACCTCCAGGGGATCCCACTTTAGCAATCTCCGACAGGATTGGTAGAGCTTGGTGTGGAATTATCCTGCACCTTTCCCATGCTGTCCCTTCATTGTGTCCCTGGCATGTGGGTTTCCCTTTTTTTTGCCTGTATTCCAATGTGAATCACAAATGTCTTTTCATTGTGTTGAAGGCTTGCTTTGCTTGCCTCCTTCAGATGCCTATTTTTTTTCCTTCTTGTTTATGCAGTGTTGACTTGTCTAGGTTTCAGGCTTTCAATTTTGTTTATATATTGGAAGTCTAATTCACTCTTCCCTTTCTGTTCTGAAGGTTCCCCCAAAATATCCAGTTGGACACCCTCTCAGCAATTCCAGTTGTGTGTGTGTGTGGGGGGTATGCCTGACTTAGCCCACACCCAGGTATTCTGTGGTTCAGATGGTCCTGGCAAGGCCCTGACCTGACCACTGTGCACTCAAGTCTCACAATGGTGACAGGCCCGGGTACAAGGGAATAGGGCAACCCCACCCAGACAGCCACACCTGACAAGGGTTTAACAGGCTTGTGTTTGATCCTAACAAGCAGGGCCACTGCACCCCACCACAAACCAATGAATCAATTATCCAGCAACCCAAGAGTAGATCTATTCTAAAATTTGCCTGGCTGAAGCGCCCAGCTCCTACCTGTCTTTCAATGGTCCTGGCAAGGCCCTGACCTGACCACTGCACACTCAAGTCTCAGTGTGCAAAATGCATTCTATAATTCTCAAAATTAGATTTATTAGACCCAAAATGTACTCAGTAGTCTTCCCAATGTGTTCTTGAAACAGATAAAGATGAAAACCCAAGTTATTCTAGAATTGCCAATCCATTAAATTATTGTGCTTGTTAGTTTTTCTCAAATTGGCAGAAATTAGAGTAATCTGGAAAGAAGGAACCTAAATTAAGGAACTGCCTCCATCACCGTGGCTTGTGTTCATGTCTGTGAGGCATTTTCTTAGTTGCTCACTGATGTAAGAGTGTCCAGCCCATTGTGGGCAGTGCCACTCCTGAGTAGGTAGACTTGAGCTGATTAAGAAAGGTAGCTAAACAAGCCATGAGAAATAAGCCAGAAAGTAGTAGTCCCTGTTGGCATCAGCTTCAGCTTCAGCTTCTACCTTGGTTTTCCTCAATAACAAACAGCTGTTACTTGGAAGTGGAAGATGGAATAAACCCTTTCCTTCTTAAGCTGGTTTTGATCATGGCGTTTTATCACAAGAGAAACCAAAACAGGACCGTTATCGTTGATGATTCTCTTTTAATCAATTTATAGTAATACATTTGACTGGTGAATTAAGCCCCAAATAGCATGTTTGTTCAACTGTACAAATCAAATTTCCTTCCTTTTTAAAGGTTGCAAATTTAAGTGATTTACCAATAAAATATGTATAGAGAGACCAATTCATGCCAAATGCATGGTTCTGCATTAGCATTTTGAATCTATTGAGTCTAGATTCACCTAGTCTGGTCCAGATGCTGCTACTGACAGGCTGCTGAAGTTACTGTTCACTGGTATAATAGCATTTGTTGTTAATTGCCTATCACTCTGAGTCTTAGAACTTAAGCAGTTTAAGTCAGGCCAGCTAAAAGAAGAGGCAAACGAAAATCAAAGTCTTCCTCCCAGTCCTTGGATATTTTGATGTAAAAGTGCCTGTGGGTGTCTTCTATTCTCAGAACATATACTTGTAGCTTCCAATACAACTGCATTATTTAAAATATTACTTGTAACTAATTTTGTCTACTTTTTTCTACTTATTATATGCTTCTTCCTCAGATACTCAGTATCATAAACATTTTCACATGTAGTTCTACTACAGGAAACTCAAGTGCCTTAATGAACAGGGGCATAATTAATAGTCAACACATCCTTGCTTGCTTGCCTTGTTTGTTAGAGTCTGCTATGCCTGTTTGTTTTTTTATTCAAATATTATCAAAGTTCATTTGCATGTAAAATATTTAGAAATAAGGATGGAGGAAATGAGAGTGATTTTACTCTGACATTTAATCTGTCTGTTTTCTTGAATAAATATTGGATCATCAGAGGAGAACCTGTTAATATTCCTGTGAATAGAGCCTGCATTTGACTAAATTAAATCATAATCTTTAAGGAAAGAACTAAGATGTTGGATTATATGCCTACTAGCAATGGGAGTTGAAAACATCAACTCCATGTGACTGAAGAGCAAGAATGATGAACAGAGATGAAGACCGACCTCAACACTTTATTGGACAATCTAGGGCAGACATTACTTCAGGCCATGACCAGATCCAGATGTGTATGAGACATTGTCAGAAATCTGCCATTCTGAACAATTCAGATCTGCTTTCCTCTAAGAAGTCTCTATCCTTCAAGAAACTCTCCCCAACTAGTAGAATTAAAGCAGTTTGGATTTGTAATCTTCTACCTTTTAAAATCTGAGATGATCATAATAGTGTCAAACACACTGAGATGTTTTAAAGTTTGTATATCAAATGACTACAAAATAGTCATAGTATTATTTGGCATATCAAAGAAAGTTGAACATTAGTAATTAGTTCATCCTTGTATGTCACCTATTGCCATAATAATGTTGTAGAACAAAGAACTCAATCCCCAGCAGCTTAATTTGTCCAGTGGGAGAAGCCAGTGATACACACTATCTAGTGATAATAAGATCACTAATACTGTACATGGTATTTCCCCTTTCTAAATGGTAATAAAGTGCTTTCCAAAACTGAAAGAGTAGCTTCAGAATCAACAGGAAGAATTGAAACTATGTGTAAGCCAATACACTTAACAATAGATAAGTTGCTAGCTCCAGCATCCGTAAATTAATGAAGGTCTCTTTAGGAATTTATTTTATTGAAGGGGAAGGTTTTGATAGATGGTTCTCATTTGCAACTATTATATCTCTACAGTTACTGAAAATTCTGAATTAGTAACCATTGATCTTTGGGGAAAGATATAAGGTTAAGTTTCTGTAAGCCTGTAGTTACATTTTTGTCAACCGATCAATAAATAAGCTTGCTTTATGTAAACTTCCATTTAAATATACCTTCTCTGCTATACATTATTGATTAACATTGAAATCATGATCAGCAGCACAATAAATTGAGCCTGAATAAAACTTATCTAACACATGCTTTCTCTGTGATGCACATCATAACCTGCTTGTGTTCAGAAATACCTGACAGCCCTTCAGCACCTTCTTTGAGCGAATGGAGTGTGAACATTAGTTTCAGTGATTCTCTGAGTACAAGTAATAGCAGAATGAACAGGCAGGTAATCATATCTCAGTGATTGTGGCACTTCTTTCTCTTTAATAAAAATTTAGTTTTACAAATAAAACCTAAGAAAATATCAATAAATATTGCTCTTAGCAGATTTTAAATGTTGAACCTTATGACTCTTCTATTGACAACTGCAATATAAAACTTTTATAAAGAATCAAAATGGAAAAATTCAAAATGCTAAAATTTCAATACATAGTTTTCTGGTTATGTAAGTAATGTTTTAAAATGAATAAAACCCCTAAAGGTGTAAGTGGCAAGGAAACAATATAAATATAGCACAAGACTCCAATATCTTGGCTATTTAATATATAGTCTTTCTCTTAACCAGAATCATCAGAAGTGCTGGCAGTATTTTTTGAATCTGCAGGAACCTGAGCATTAGTGAAGATAAAGTGATTTTCAAGTGTCACTGATCTAGGGCCTGAAGGGATAGCTCAATGGTTAAGAGCACATGCAAAGGACCTGATTTTGGATCCCAATGTTAGGCATCTCACAACTGCCTAGAAGTCCATTCCCATGGAATCTTACACCCTCTTCTGAACTCTGTGGGTATTTGTACTCATGTGAACATAACTTACACAGTCACACAGGCATACCCATATTTTAAAACAATAAAAATAAATCTTTTTTAATAAAAAGATCACTGATTCAGTTAAATGTGGCAGATCTACTAAGGTAAAGCTGGAATATGAATTTGTATATGTCATGTGATGGCAATAAGTAGAATAATGTTACCTATTCAGTGTGGAAATTTTAGTTTTCTGAATGAGAATGCACATCCTAGTCATAATAAGCTTAAGTAAAATAGCTTGAGTTTAAGATTTATTGTATTATCTAGAAATATATTAGGCTTATATAAAGTATTCTTTTGTGAAATTATTTTACAAGGAAGTCACTACAAGCTTTTGATGTATCTCTGAGATGGATAGTAACAGTCACATCTCTTCTATAACATAGATCCCATTGTCTTTACTATATAGGTCACTTCACATCTAATACACAAATTCCAACACCCCTGCTATACAGATTCCATTGCTTCTACTGAACAGGTACCATAACTTGTAAAACACAAGTAAAAACTGATGGTGGAAAATTCACAGATACTTATGTTTGAGGGATAGAAATAAAATCCAATGCCTTTTGATTTTTAAGTTACAAAACATTATGAACCCATAAGAAAACCAAACTAATTTCCAAGGAAGACTCAAATTTAAACAAAAAACTAAATAATTCACATCCTACGGAAGATCAAGCCCAAATCCCAGCATGGGGGCTGCAGGAGCTCATGATGTTCCACTCCTAGCTGAGAAGCTATTGGCAATTTTTCATGGTTGGGGAACTAAGGGAGGAATTGGAGGAGAGCAGTTGTGGCATGGATTTAATCAAAACACATTTACACATGTATGAAATTCACAAACATTAAACTGAAAACTCAGGGCTGGAGAGATAACTCAGCAGTTAAAAGAGCTGGGGCTCTTTTTGCAGAAGACCCAGATTTGATTCTCAGCACCCAATGTCAGCTAACAACCATCTGTAACTCCAGCTTCAAGTGATCCAACACCCTCTTCTGACCTCTTCAGGCATTGTATGGCATGAGCTTCCTTAAATAATAAATAAAACAGTTAAAACTAAATAAAACCAACCAAGTATTATAGACATATATTTCACTTTATCAGCTGTAAAGTACAAAAAATAAAATTCCTCTAAGAGGAAAGGGTATATCTAGGCATTATACTATAGTTTCCAATACCAGTCTCCACTGAAAGGACCAGGGATCCTTGGGAAATGACTGATTTGGTGCAGGGAAAAACAGAAGGATGAGTCTGAAGTGTCATATAATGACACAGTAAGTGATTAAACACACACACACACACACACACACACACACACACACATATATATATATATATATATATATATATATATAGAGAGAGAGAGAGAGAGAGAGAGAGAGAGAGATTAGAGGGGGGAAAAAATGAAAGCTAGGACAATTTGAGCATATATGTTAGACTATATGTTAGACTATAAACAGTGTTAGACTACAAACAGTGATAGTCTACAAAGTTAAGGATAAAATTAATATCTATGGGCTCATATGTCTATGCAAAAATTGAATAAGTAAATATACAGAAGAGAATGGGAAATTTTTCTGCTTTCTTCCTTCAAAACACAGATCTAACTCCCAGCACATTAAATGTAGACTGAGCATAAGGACATCATTAGAGAAGACAATAAAAAGAGGTTAATAAGAGTAACTTTACAGTCAGGAAACTAGACAAAGGATATTTCAGCCAATGATGAACGTCACCTTCAGTAGAAAGAAACTTCCTTAGTATCATGACCTCTAGACTTGATATTTGTGCTACATTTGAAACTGTTATATATTTTATATAGCATATTTTGGTAGCTATATTTTTCTTTTCTCCAAACCCATAATAATATCTAGTCATGAAAAACTAAAGTAAACTTCATTTCAAAAACAATCATCAATATAACTGATCCAAGATCTTCCTACTTTCAAGATCATCCCCAAGGGCAATCTGAGAAACCGTCACAGTAATAGAAGCCTGGGAATATAAAAATCTAAGATGTCCTGGATGGGACTGGGAAAGCACAAAAGACATTATTGAACCTGGGGAAGTCTAAATAAATTATAGACGTTAGTAAAATGAAAAAAGAAAGTATTTTATTTGTTCAATATAGCAGAACTTTTAACATTGAATTGAGCTTTCACTGTGGTCTGTTGCCTTCAAAGCCCAGGCTAATCACATTTTACAGATTGCCTAAAAGAAGAGCATCAGCATCCTGCTGTTTATTCTCACAAGGATGCTTGTAACTGATTTTTTTTGAGTCTGTGAAAAGTTTAACAGGAATTTGTTTTCTTTCGTCCTCTCAGTGTTAAGGTTTGAATCAGACATGCCTGCCTTTCCCACCCAGGCTACTTTTGCTACTTGGTCCCCAGCTGCTGGCACTATTTTCAAGAGTTCTGGAATATTCTGGAAGTGGGTCTAAGGTGGAGGATGTTAGTGCGGGGAGGGGGTTATTCCTGACCACTACCTTGGCCCAGACTCCACCTCCTGTGTGCTGGGATGTGATCATCGGCTGCCACTACTGTGTTCTTTTCAAGTACATGGGGTCAAGAAACCAAGGACTGACCCTTCTAAATTCAAATCTTGCCCCCTTCAATTTGTTTGTCAGGTGTTTTAGGCACAGCAGTAAAGTATAACTAATAGATTACTTGTGAGAGTCTTGACTGATGTTTTCATCTGTGAACCATGTCTAGATTGTCATGTGACATACGTACACTCTATCTTAATACACGGGTTATATTTTTAATGTATTAGATTTTCCAATTCCACACATCTGTCCTTTCTTTGTCCAGATCTTCCTTCATTGAAATATATCAACTTCTTACTGCAATATGCCAACACCCATTTTTCATTCTTTTACAGCAGGCTGTAAGAAATGATTCCAAACTGCCTTAGCCTCCGAGCCATCACTTTATGTCTGTATTCCGAAGGATTCCTGTGGGCTCTTTGTAAGACCTTTTTTGCATGGGCCCTGTCGATGTCTTGGGCTGGCCACACAAATGTGGGAGAAAGCATTTTGAAGCTTTCCGCCTCTGGAGAGTTCTCAGGCATCTTCCTTTCTTTGCAGCTTCTCACTCAGTTTTCTAGTTGCCATGAGCTTGGCATTGCCCTGTGACTATAATCCTTCACCCAAGTCTTTGGAGAATGAGTTGGTCTGGCCTTGATCCTCACTTTCAGATAGAATTCCAAAATGCATCCCCTGGAATAATCACCCAGACAGGTCCAGGACTTTTACAAGAATCATTAGCTCTGCTGCAAATGTTCAAGCCAATTTTTCTGCCTGTTTTTCCAGGTGACAGAAATGTATTATCTGTAATTGCTTATTTCTGATTTATTTTTTTGTTTTCTTCATGACAACTGTTTTGGAATCAACTAAGTATTATTTGGCCTCAAATACATTTTTTTCTTTTCAAGACAATGTCTCCCTGTGGCCCCAGCAGTCCTGGAACTCACTCTGTAGACCAGGCTGGCCTTGAACTCACAAAGATCCACCTGCCTCTGCTTCCCAAGTGCTGGGATCAAAGGCATGCGCCACCACACCCAGCTTTCAAATACATTTTTTCAGCAAAAAATCAAAGTTTTTATTTTATTTTATTTATTTATGTGTATGAATGCACTGTCTGCATATAGGTTTGTGCACCCGTGTCGTGCAATGCAGTGGAGGTCAGAAGAGAGTGTCAGATTCCCCTGGAACTGGAGTTCTCCTGGAATTGGAGTTACAGACAGTTCTCAGCTGCCATATGGGTGTTGGAGATCGAACCCCGGTCCTCTGCAAGAGTGGTCAGTGCTCTTAACCACTAGGCCATCTCTCCAGCCCCCAAAATCAAAGTTTTAATAATGATGATTATAAGAACTATGAGGTTTCAAGGTGGCCAGGCACCTATCAATTGGCAAGCAAAATAGGGTGATAAAAATGGATTTATAATTTATTTCTTCCTTTTTCTTCTGATAAACATTCAGTATGACTAGAAAGTTATCAATTCCATTTGAAACGATCTTTAAATATGTTATCATTGAATGTATTTAATAATTTAAAAGTTAGCTTTCAGAAAGCTCAGAAAGCTAAATTTTCCATCTCTGTTACCTTGAGCATTTGAGTTGTATGAATGGATATAGTTGGGGAAATGAACTGTTCTTATTGCTTGGTTTTAAAAATGTACACATTTTTCCATTCCTACGCGAATTTTATTCTGTTTTTCTCCTAAATGTGGTTCATCGACTTGCTCTCAAATAATGACTACTAACAGTTTAAATATTATCAGATATATTCAATAAGTTAAAAGTATAGGCTCTAGTGATGGAGTAAGTATTTATGTTGTAAAACATTAATCATATCCAAGCTTGCTTTATATTTCATGATAACCAATAACTTGAAATAAATAGCAAGACGCCAAGAATGCTCCTCATTTTAAATTAAAGAATCACCAGTTTGATTAGAATCTCGAGTAACTTCCACACCTTGAAAATATTTTAACACTGTAACTGACAAACTATGCCTGTACTTCCAGGTTACACACCCTAGAAAAAAAGAAAAAAATCCCTAAATTGTGACATTTCCTTGTAAGATGGTCTTTTATTTGATTTTTTTCTGGGCATAAAAGTTCTATGGTTTGTCTACTATAAAATGGGAAACAGAAAAAGAGCAACACGTTGTTAGAGCACTCACTAGTGAACCAAATCTGAGCTATCCTTCCTTTAAGAATCACCCCATTCCAGCTCCATTTGAGTCTCCCCCTTCCCACTCCCCATCTCCCTCCCTCCTTCCTCACAAGACCATGCTAACTCAATCAGACAAGGGCTGCACTCCTGGCCCTAGCCTAGGAACTGTTGGCAACAGATTACTACTGGGTGAGGGAGAGTAGATCTTCTTTTAAGGTCTCTAGACTCTAGTGGATGAACTTGCACTGTAGGACATTTGGGTGGAAATGTTTATTGGGATAGGACTTAATATATATGGCAGAATGCATGATGTCGGTTGAGGGGTTGGTTGGGGGCATAGATGGGTGAGGGGTTCTAAATTTAAGAAATATTGTATTAAGTGCACAAAAAACAATAAAAAATTTCTTAAAAACGAGAATCAGCCCTCTTTTCACAACTGTTTCAGACCAGCTCCATTTTCTACTCTATTGCACAATTTTTGTGTCTGCTTCTGCCTCTTCTTTCAGAACTAAATCTCATTGACTTCATTCTGGTGAATAAACTAAAACTTGTGTCTTAGTAACCTCAATCCCAAAATGACAGTTTTGTGATTGTCATGGGCACATACAAAGCAGCCAGACCAACTGAATACTGCTAGGTGAAGGGGGAAGAGTCTCTCAGGGAGAGACTGTAGGTAGGCTGACTAGACCGCAGGGGATGAACTTGCACCAAGAGATGTCTGGGTACACTAGCTTGACTAGATAGGGCTTAACAGAATTGGTGGAATGCACAAAATATGGTTGGGAGAGTATAGGGAGGTGTGAATCAGGGAGAGAATATAAAGATGATTATGATACCACGTATTTTCAGACTTTGTAATTGTGGTGTATGGATGGAAGGTATATATTCATATTTTAGAGTAATATAAAAATTAAAGGGAAAATGTGAGCTCCTGAACATATTTTGGAATTAACATACAGTTTGTTTTCAGAAGTCATAATTTTGGTATATATGTGACATATATAGGTATATTTTGGGGTAATACAAATGGGAAGGAACAACAACGACAAAAGGACTAGGTCAAAGAACTGACTGTAACAGTTAACTTCTGCCCAAACAGTAAACCTCTGGAGAGAAAAACTTTAAAAAGACTGAGAAAAAGATACAAGACAGGTATGGCAGAATGCATGAACTAGGGTGGGGGATATGGAAGAGGGAATGTGTCTAAATTGGACTGAGAAATGATGTATGAAAAATAGAAAAAATCCATAAAATATTTTATATAAAAAAGAAATGGACAAAATTCAACAAAAATACATTTAAAGATGTACTGTATAAAGATAAAATAAGATGGGGCTGGAAAGATGGCTCAGCAGTTAAGAGGCACCGACTGCTCTTGCAGAGGACCTGAGTTCCATTCCCAGCGCCCATATGGCAGCTAAGAACCATCTTTAACTCCAGTTCCAGGGGAATCCGACGTCCTCTTCTGACCTCCTCGGTGCTGCATGACACAGGTGCACCAACCTACACGCAACAGTACACTCATACACATAAAATTAATTAATTAATTAATTAATTAATTAAAATACAATGACCCCCAAAGAGTTGTGCTGGGCAGATTTGATGTTTTAAATGAGGAATGTACTCCACAGACTCCAAGTAATTGGACACTTTGTCACCAGATGGTGGTACTAGTTTATGAAGTTTAGGAAGCCTTGGTGGAGGAAGCATGTAATTGAGGGTATACTCTAAACTTGCCTGCTTACAGTCTGTCTGTCTGCTTCCAGTGCCTGCTTGAAAATGTGGGTGCACAGCTTTCTCCTCCAGCTGATTCCCACAATGTCTCTCTAGCCATGATGGACTCTTGCCCCTCTAGAATCATAAACCCAATAAACTTTTCCTTCTTTGTGTTTCCTTGATCATGGCATTTTATCACAGCAACATAAAAAGAGTAGAGTAGGTTAGACAGCACCTGTTGTCAAGTTTAAAGATCTGAGCTCAATCTGCTGGACCCACATGGTGACAAGAGAACTAATACAACTTCTGACTGTCATATACACCATGGTATATGTACACACACACACACACACACACACACACACACACACACACACTAAAACGAAATAAAATGAAAAAAGTGGTAATAAAGGGCTTTATCATTTTCTAAATGCAAGAAAACTGTGATGTACCTGACAAGAAAATGTGTTAGACAAGTTTCATTCAACCTAATGCGCAGTCAGCCAGTAGCTCAGCAAGCTAATAGCAGATCTACATAAGAGTGTGTATTAATCATTTGATAAAAATACTGTGAGTAGAGACTGTCACAAATCTAACTCAATAACTGAACCTAGAATCAATGTTTCTGTGTTCATTCATTCACCATTTATTCCAATTTCATATTGCATAACTAATATTTAATAGCAAAAATGTACTTATATCTACTGATAATAGCAATTTCAAAATGCTTGTGAAGATTTTCTGTGAAAAGAATTATGGCATAATTACTTTAAAATTTATAGCAAAAGGTTTTAAAGGTTTAATTTATTTTAGATCAACTTCTCAAATTTCAGGTTTTACATTCTTGAATTCTTATAAACTATAGTTCTAATAAGTAATTAGGTCAGCTTGTTGAACATGAGTTTCTAGAAGCTTAATATGAAGCTGGGGCTACAAGGAGACCCTGTCTCAAAAAGACCAAAAAAAAATATGAAGTGGTTGTCTCTTTGTGCAGTCTATATATTTCTGCCCACTTCAGAATCCTACATTTTTATTTAAAATGCGGAATATCATTAGTCCTAAATTACTATATTAATGAGCAAATTTTGGTAGAAAAAATTATTTAGTATCTAAAATAATTTCCCAAAGGGTAGAGATAAGAATCTTTTAGATCTACAAGATTTTATTCTTTTATATATCTAGAGGTCAAATGCAAAAAATAAATGTCACTATCATCAGTTTCAGTAGTACTGATTCAAAATCTAGTGGCTGGTAAAGCCATGATGCCCTTGGAGGAGCTGCAGGCAAGCACAGGGGTGGGGAAGGAGCAAATATCCATCCACCTTTTGGTGGCTTCCAACATTGCTTGAGCCATGTCTGCATCACTCCAATGTTTGCCTCTGTGGTTACATTGCATCCTCATTATTTTATATATATTCTCTCTCTCTCTCTCTCTCTCTCTCTCTCTCTCTCTCTCTCTCTCTCTCTCTCTCTCTCTCTCTCTCGTGTGTGTGTGTGTGTGTGTGTGTGTATGGCACTCTTGCCACCTCCTCCCTTTTCTGTATGTGTTACTAGGTGTCAAACTCAGAACTTCACACACACACACACACACAAGATGTAAGAGTTTATCTTGATTTGACCTGATTGAATCTTGAATCAGTAGTTTGTTGATGCAGAATTCTGGCTATATCTGTGAGGGCTGATCAAGACTCAACTTGAATGGGAGCATAGTTCCATCCAATAGTCTCTCTCCTTCCTTCTCTATCATCTCCCCTCACTCTTCTTTCTGACTGCTGTGAGTGATCAGCTTCACACATTCATGCCTTTCTACCCACCATGGATGCTTTGCCTCCAAACAGGCACAGAAACCCTGGAGCATGCTGACCATGGAGTTAAACCACTCACACTTAGAGAAAAAAAATAATTCTCCCCTCAAATTATTTCTGTCAGATATTTTGTCATGCCTAGAAACCAACAGAAACCTAACATACTAATTCTCTATAACTGAACTATACCCTCATCCAGCATCTGTTTTAAATGATCCTTTAAATGATCCTTGTGATGGGATTTAAGGCCCAAAGAGATAACCCAAAATAATCATCTTCTCTCCAGATTCTTAAATTTAATCACACTTGGAAAGAATCTTTTCATTCTTTTAGTTATTTTAAATTAATATTTGTATTCAATTTAGGGGACTTTCATACAATATATCTGGCTTGGACTTACATGGGACTTGTACATGCTGTCACCACTGCTGTAAGTTCATAGGAGTAACTGACCAGCTGTCTGGGGAAAAACTGTTTCCTTAGAGTAACCCACCTTCTCCAACTCTTATAATCTTCCTGCATCCATTTCCACAATGATCCCTGATTCTTGGTCTGCAGAACCTTGATATAGGCAGCCTATTTCAGGGATAAGCACTTTATAACCTCTGAGTCTCTGCAAGTTGCCCAGTTGTGGTCATTTGGGGTAGAGGGGTGCTTCTCTTCTAAGAATTGAGAGACGCGTTAATCTATGAGTATAACAGTAAGTCATTCAAAATCAGTTTAAAAGTATTACTGCTAAGCATGATAGTTGAATTAGGCTTTCTACCATGGCCTGTGCACTGTCTAGTCTCAGGTTCCTAGGCCTGTTATCAATATCAAGTATGGGTTTTGTCCTATGAATCAGGCCTTAAATCCGGTTGGAAAGGACTTAGTTACTCTTACAATATTCATGCCACTGTTGCACTGGTGGGCATATCTTGCCAGACCATATTGTAGCTTACGGGATTTAGAGCTAGGCAAAGTTCATGTTAAATGTTGATGGTGTTTCTTGGCATGAGCAGGTAATCTCATCTTTGTGTAATGGTTATTTGTATCTTTGCTGTTTCCCCAACTCATCAAATTATGGTCAGCCGAGTAATGCTTGGTTCAGTTTGGGGGCCACTTAGTGTTGATACGCAAATGGATTGTAAGAAATGGAGTCAGTTAAGCTAAGGATAGGTTAGAGCTTTCAGTTGTGGTCCTGGGTTATCTCCTTAATATTCTGACATAGCAGGGTGGGCTGGTTTGTTGCTAGATGAACAGGTTGCCTGATACCTCAAGTTGGGAGAGCTCACATGTGAAAGAATCCTAGTAACCTGAGCATGTCCTCAGTGGTCCTGGCAGGTAGAGATGACAATGTTTCAGCCCATAGAGTTTGGAGAAAGACTTACCAAGACAGGTGTGGAAAAGCTTCAGAATCTGTAGGTCCTCAAGGGTCCTAATAGATCAGAGATGACAGGTGGGAGGAAGTGTGGGAAAAGGACTGTACCAAAGTAAGTGTGGGAAAGCCCCCAGGAAAGTGTGAAGGAAAGACCTTTTTCTTGATAAGGTAACATGTATTAATTTCAGATGTTTAGGTCTTAAAATTTTGGTGTCATTATTTGACTTAGTATAGGTATAGCTATAAAAAGTAAATCATCATGACATTATATTTGGATTTTTTATTATATTCCATTCTGATTACTAGCTGTAAGCTAATATTCAAACTTCTTTGAATGCTGTAGGATTATAATGATATTACCAAAAGATAATGGAAATATTCCAACTTTTTTCCCAAAATAGTTTTTAATTAAGATGTTTGCACTTGTAGGTACATTTTAAAATAAGCTTGTCAATTACTGTGACAATGCTTGATGGATTCTTTTATTCTAGAAGATTGAACAATTTATCTAAAAATATATGTCATTTAAAACTTAACATTGAGATTCCTGAACTACATTTTTACATGTATTTTGTTGTTCTTTAAGATCCTTTAAAAATGTTTTAAAATCCATACACAATTTCATTGTGTAGACTTCCTATGTTTCTATGTAATATTTTATTTATTTATTCATTTATTTATTTATTTATTATTTTTTTTTGTCTTTTCGAGACAGGGTCTTCCTGTAGCCCCAGCTGTCCTGGAACTCACTCTGTAAACCAGGCTGGCCTTGAACTCACAAATATCCACCTGCCTCTGCCTCTTGAGTGCTAGGATTATAGGCCTGTGCCACCACATCCAGCTCTATGTAATATTTTATTTTTATTGAGCATTTATACAACTCATACAATAGCTCCCAGTCAAACCCAGTCCTCCCTAGCCCAAACCCCCATCAAAATTCATGCATTGCAACATCAAAGCTAAGCCCTATCCAGTTAAGCTCCCAAACATAGATGTCCTTTTGTGCAAATAGACCCACTGGAATCTAGTCAGCATATCTAGGAAATCCTAGGTAAGACATACTCTTCCTCACCCAGGTACTCAGTCTCTTGTAGTTCTCAGTTCAGGGTCAGTCTCCCACCATTACTCTTGCTCCACTTTGAGACCTTGTCCCAGTTGGCATGGGTCCCTTATCTGATGCCTACATTCCCAGAAGTTTATGTGTAAAAGCTCACAGTTGATTGTAAGTGACTGCTTCTCTACATTCATGTACCAGCCCTGGATCTCACAATCCCACCCCCCCTTCCACAACCATCCCTGAGCTTTGGGTAGGTGGAGATTTAATAGAAGGGCCCTATCCAGGGATACACATTCTGGGGGCTCTCATTCTTTGAAGCTTGACTGTTTGTAGCCTTCTGATGGATCACACTCTATTATGTAAGGAAGATTTACTGGTGAGAATTGAGGGGTGCAGTCATTTTCTGTCTGTCCATCCTTCTGTGAGTAGAAGCTCAATTATAGATGGGCCTCCTAGGAATGCAGAGTTTTCAAGATGTATGTGTTCTGTGCATGACCAATTGTCAGACCCTGCAGTGGCCTCTATCTTTTGTATAGAGTAGCTTTTCTTGATGAGTGGGATATGACATGCTTGTCTGTAAGTGTAAGATTCCATAGTTAACATACAGTAAGAAATTTCATTTGTCTAGAGATATGACCCCTATAGGCTTTTTTCTAGGCTTTATGTCCTCTTTAACCCGGTGCATTTTGCTGAGTTTACAGTGGTTCTCATGGGTTAACTCCCACTGAGAGGATTCCAAGTCCAATTAGATAGCTGTTGACCATCCCCCAAACAACAGTGCCTCTACTGCACCAATAGAGGTAGTTTACTGGGCAGCTTATCATGGTTGAGTTTGATGCTAAGTTGTACATTTATTGAATTTTCTCTTGTAGAAGTGTTCATATTGTCTAGCATTATGAGTGCTTAACTCCAGATAGAAAGGTTCCAGGTCAGTTCCTGTTTCATTAATCCAAATCCTATCCCCGAAGCATGTTCTATTCTGAACACTAAGCTCTAATTTTCTGTTTCCGGTATATAATCAAGACATTTGGAGATAGCCTGCCTTGTTTTGAGAGTCACTTGGATCACTCTCACCAACAATTCCAAGGGAGGTATCCTCTGTTTGCACTGTGTTCCCTGCCACACAGCCATCAGATTGAACAACCCATGCACTAATGCTAGGACAGTGTACTTGAATTTTTCATGGGGTCTCAAGGGCATCACATTACACTCTGGGTTTCCTAGCCTCTCAAGTTCCAATCATCTCTGTTCTTTCATCTTCCCTCGCCACTCCCTCCTCACTCCCCAGCACAGCACCTCCATCATCCCCACCCTCCCCCTCTTCTGACCTCCCCATCTTCCATCATACTTCCATTTATTTCCCCCTCCTCCCTTCACAACCTAAATATCCCACAACTGATGAATGGATAATAAAAGTATGGTACATCTGCATGATGGAGTACTACTCAGCAGTAAGAAAAGATGAAATTATGAAATTTGCTATATAGTATTTTTTCTTATAATAATTTACTAGAAATTATTAAATCCCCAATTTGAAGTACCATCTGGAATACCATTATTCTTGGCTCACTCTAAATGAGATCAACATGTCCTACTACAAGAGACTCACAGTAGTAGATTTCAAGGGATAAATTATTTGTACATGACAATGAATTTTTTTACTTATTTAATTCTTTTATATTGTTTAGATGTATCATCTTTCTATATAGTCTTGGCTGGCCTGGAGTTTGACATATGGGATAAGGCTAGTCTTGAAATTGCAATCGTTCTGCCTCAGCTACCACACTCATTCAAGCTTAGACTTTTCCTTCTTGAAATTTTGTTTTATTAAATTTTACAAAGAATTTTACAAAGTTACAGAATTCTACAAAGTAACTCATTTAGATTTAGATTTTCATAATTTGAAATATCTTTGTTAAATACTACCCCTCCTATTTAGGAATAATACTCCAACTTTCACATTCTTACTGAGTGTGTCAAAATGTAGTTTGTAGCAATATTCAACATCTCTACTTTTTTTTATTTTTAACTTGAAAATTATTTAAATTTTTATTTTATCTCTGAGTGTTTTGCCTGAATGTATGTAAGTACACCACAGCTGTGCAACAGCCAGGAAGATCAGAAGAAGGCACTGTAAACTGGGAGACTAGAGTCATGGACAATTATGGGGCCTCTGCAAAGGCAGCCAGTACTCTTGAGCACTGAACTATCTCTCCAGCCTCTTATTTTACTAACTTTAAAGGGTATTATTCCAACACAAGCCACATGTTCATAATGATGATATATCATTTTCTAACAAAGTACCTTTAATGACTTCAATAAGTTGGATATTTTGAGTGCTTATAAATGGTGATTTAGACACTAATTAACCTATATAATATTCTGAGTAATGTGGTGTTACTGAAAAATATAGTCAAATTTAGCTCTATAGAGCTTAATTTTTTACTTTATATGTTGTTAGTTTTTTGTTAGCTTTTTAATTTTTATTTTTATGTACACGAGTGCTTTGCCTTGCATGTATGTGTGTCAGGTTCATGCAATGAAGATGGCACTGGATCCACTGTTACTGGAGTTTTTGTTGGTTGATAGCCATCATGTGGGTGCTAGGAATGGAAACCTGTCTTCTGCAAGAGATGCCAGTAAATAGATTAATTAAACTAATAGATTGAGAAATAAAATATTTTGACTTTAATATGTCCTACACATGCATAAACACATATACATAAGCAAACATGAAATGATAGGAAAAGTACATATTATAAGTGAGTAACTTATTTTTATGTTGGCTACTTATATTAATAATCATCTTTTAATTTTATTACACAACAGAATCATAAGCAAGCATGAGTTTGACATTGGCCATTAATTTATTGTAGTGAGAGATTAAAAAATGACACATTATTTCTTACTCCACATTGACAGTCAAATAAGTATCTAGCACTATTATAAAATAATAATTCATGTTAGTATATGAATATCCATAGTCTTATATAAAATAAGCATACAGGTATATTCTTCAAAGTCAAATTTATTTCAGCTCAGTGTACATTTGATTCTTCAATTTAATGAGACTTAGAGCACATTGTGCTTAACCTTATTCAATTTTTGTATATGACTGAGGACAAGATAGAGTATGCCTGTCTGGTCTTGAACAATGGGGATGCCCCATTGACAAATATCTGACAGGTTAGTGGCTCAGACATTGCACATTTTAATTTATTTTCTTGAATCACAACTCCATAATCTATTATTGAATATACAACTTTTAACCTTATTGATCCTGCACAAAGTTATGATTTTAAATATTTTCATGCTAATATATGTGTCAGAGTCTTATTGAATTGTAATATGTTTTTATATGTAAGAGACCTAAATATTTTTGTTTATTGGAGCAAGGGTGAAATTTTTTTTCAGGAGTACAGCTACCTAAAGAAAATGTCTCTCTCTTCCCACACAGCCACTAAGTGTGTATAAGTCCTCAGGCAGGAATTGGGCCTCATGAGGTACTCCTTACTCCACGCTAGGATGTTAGTGCATCAGTGGATCCAATCTTGTACAAACCATTTGAAGGTAATCATGGTGGCTGTCAGTTCAAGAGTACAATGGCCATGTCACGTCCAGGCATCAGCACTCCACAGCACTCCCTCACTCCTCCAGCACTGGCATTCTTTATTCCTCTTCTTCAGTGATATTCCCTGAACCTTGGAAGGGGTACTATAGTTGTCCCATTTATGGGTGAGCATTCAATCATTTCTTATCTCTTTGACCAGTTATGAGCCTCTGTAGTTACTGTTACCCACAGGAAAATATTCTCTGACCAAAGTTGACAGCAGAATTAATCTGAGTTCAGGAGCTGGAGAGAATGGCCTAGTGGTTGAGAGCGCCGACTGCTCTTGCAGAGGACCCCGGGTTCGATCTCCAGCACCCACATAGCAGCTGAGAACCATCTGTAACTCAAATTCCAGGAGAACTCCAGTTCCGGGGGAATCCGACACCCTCTTCTGACCTCTGCGGCATTGCACAACATGGGTGCACAAACCTACATGAAGACAGTACATTCATACACACACAAAAATAAATAAAATTTAAAAAAAGAATTAATCTGAGTACAAACATAGTTATTTAGATGGTAACCTGATGATTTGGTACATATGCTGGATAACTTTCATTGTCAACTGGACACACCTAGATAAGAGGATTCTCAATTGGGGAATTATCTCGATTGGACTGGCCTATGACCATGTCTGTGAGGGGCATTGTTTTTATTGTTGAGTGATGTAGGAGGGCAAAGCCCACTGTAAGTGGTGCCACCTCTGGGGAGGTTCTGTACTGTATAAGAAAGCAGGCTGAGCGCGGGCCAGGAGAGCAAGTCAGTAAGCAGCATTCCTCCAGGGCCTGTGCTTCAGCTCCGTTCTCCAAGTTCCTGCTTTGAGTTTGTACCTTGGACTCCCTAAAGAATGAAATGAGACCTGGGAGATGTAAGCTAAATAAACCACTTTCCTTTCCAAGTTGGTATTGGTCAGAGTGTTTTGTCACAGAAATTGAAGGCAAATTAGAAGAGTAGTTTATGTCCATTTAGCAAAACCACAGCAGTAGCTTTCTCACTAAGACCATGAAGTTTTTATTTATAGTCTGAAAAATATATTATTAGCTACACAACTTTTAACCTTATTATTCCTGCACAAAATTACGATTTTAAATATTTTTGTGCTAATATATGCATCAGAGTCTTATTGAATTGTAATGTTTTAGATATGTAAGAGACCTAGATTCTTTTTGTTTATTGGAGCATGGGTGAATTTTTTTTCAGGAGCATAGATACAAGTCGCTGTACCAATGACCTCCCCAGCTACAGGCTAGGACCAATGCTCTCCCAATCTACAGGCTTTTGACCAGGTTATTGTGCTATATATGAATTCCCTCTTGTAGAGTGGACAATAAATCTAATCAAGTGGTTGTTTACCCTCTTGCCACTGTTGCACAAGGAGCTACATCTTGCCTAGATGACTGGTAATGCTACACACAGATTCCCCTGAGCAAGACCTTGAAGTCACTTCTCCCCTGGCACTCTGTATAGTACCTTCCAGCACCAAGGACTAGCCAGCAAACATAAAGTTGCCAGTCCAGTTCCAGCTTCATTTCTCTTTGTCTTGTGACCAGGCCTGGGCTGCCTCCAGCGATGGAGTCTTACAATCCAGTTCTGGTGGATAACCAAGTACAGTGAATCCTATATAATTATAAACACCATGAAGTATGAAAGTCATTGCATAGTTGACTAGTCTTATCTTCATTAATTTCTACATATGTCAACTATGGCAGTCTTCATACCTCAGGTAGAACATCAGCTCTGAATAACAAACACACCTTTCTTCTGTGCAATGCTTAAGTTGCTGGTGAACAGCAGGTAGATGGATTCTTGGTGTTAACTCATTGAGACATAATGGAATTTTCTATTATTATGGTTTTTAACTAAGCTATTATTATGGTTTTTAACTAAGACATGCTTGGCAGATTAAAATAACAGATGGTGAGAGTGCTGAATCCTAACCACTAGACAAATAAAAACCTTGGTTAATCTGGGCTAACTGTGTGGCCTTAACCATCTAAAAGGAAAGTACAAACAGATATAAATAATCAGTAAGACTAGAGAGACTGTACTGCAGACATAGAACTTGAGATCTTAGTAAAGAGACAAAAAGAAAAAAGAGAGTACTGTTGTTTGGCCTGTCTTCAATTCTTACTGGCAAGTGCATCTACTCTGTGGCTACCACCACTTTTGTCACTCCTCAGAGACATGAGACACAGCTTTGTAACCTGTCAATATGGACTGAGGACTCATGTCTCTCCAAGAATCCTCCAAACCTCCAATGCCAGATGGGGACTACTGAGATACTCAGTTTGTGGACTAAACAGTTAAGGGGATGTCAGTCTCCTCAGAATATAGACTGCCATTGTTGGACTACCTGGGCTGTATCATGGAGGCCAGTGCAGGGGGATCAAGACAGGACGTGCGTTTACTGGACTTCATTTGGGGGACCATGGGAGGGAAAGACCCCCATGTGGAGCAAAAGTGCAGGATTGATAGTTGTTTGGGATTGCCAAGGAGGAACTTTTGAGCACTTCATTAGGGGAAAACATGACATCTTTTAGGAAAAAAAAATCCTACAATTCAAATTATATATATATATATACTGTAGCAATACAAGTTGGCGAGAGCAACAACAAAAGAAGTGAAAAAAAACTCTGGAAAGACTCAGAAAAAGATACAGGACATGTATGGCAGAGTGCAGGGTCTCGGGTGGGGTAGTGGGCATGGAAAGGGAAGCCATTCTAGATTCGATTCAAATGAAAAATAATGTATGATCTATGGAAAAAGTTTAATAATAAAAAAATATTTATATTAAAAACGTATTCATGGAAAAAAATAAAATAAAATAACAGAAGGTTGGGGCTATTGTTAAAAGCACTGACTGCTCTTGCAGAGGATCTGGGTTGGAGTCTTAACACCCACATAGCAGATAACTCCAGTTCCAGGGGATTTGGCACCCTCTTTTGACTTCCATGAGCATTGCAGAACACAGGTGCACTTATATCCATGCAGACAACACGTGCATACATATAAAATAGAAATAATAAATAAAATATTTTAAGAATTGTAGTTTTGTCTGTTTTATCTGTTCCAGAAGCATAGCAACAGCAAATTCTGTAGATGTCCTTTGAGTTAATACATGAGCTATGTGATTTACTTTGAATCAAATATCACTTGAGATATTTCTGTTCATTCTTGAGACTAAGGTTTATCTCTCTCTCTCTCTCTCTCTCTCTCTCTCTCTCTCATTTCTCTCTCTCTCTGGCTCAATCTTCTTCCTATGTGGATGAAAACTGTGACCAGTCAGTTTTCTGCTTCAGCCAACATGTCATGCCTTTCTCAATGTGATGCACTCTATCTCTTTGGAATTGTAAACTAAAATAAATTGCTTCTTCTTTAAGTTGCTTTTAAAGATTGTGATATTTAATTTCAGAAAGAGAAAAGTAACTCATACATATTCACACGTTTTACAACCCAAAGAAGGGCAGTTCTCTATATAAAAAATTTTGTTATTATTTTATTTGTGTCAATTTGTGATCAGTATGATAATATAATACATATATATATAAGTATTTAATATTGTATATTCAGGATATCAGTATATATATATATATATATATATATATATACTGATATCCTGAATATAGAATATTATTATCCTGAATATAGGATATATATAAATATATATATATACATATATATATCAGCATATATATTGTACTGATCAAATCAAGATACTTATCATTTTAATTTGTTGTCACTTTGGAGACTTTGAGTTCCATTTTTTCTAGTTATCAAATATCTACTCTGTTATTTTGGTTGTAGTTATCATCCCACCAAACATAGAAGAGAACTTATCACATTTCTCTAACCATATTTTGAAGACTTTTCCCTCCCTCCTTCTACTTACTGGCTTTCCCAGCCTCTTACTAATGTCTGTGACTTTAAAATGCACTTTGATCTTTGACAAATTCATGCATGTACATCCTTTACTCTGGTTACACATGCCCCTCACCCTCTCTTGTTTCTGCCCACCCCATCAACTCCATCCCCAGGCCTACCAATTTCTTTCATGACTTTTGGTCTCGTTTTCTGATCCATTTAGTTTAATCAGGTCTGTCTGTGTGGATATTTGATTGGAACTATCTCTTGATCCTGGAGGGGTCATCAGGGGATACACTACTAAAGGCAATGACTTCCCCTCTCCTTGAATCTATTAATCTATCAGTAGCAAATAGTTCACCAGTGAGAGATAGGGAGCCCTGAGCTCCTCCTTCACCCATGGCTGGCTATTGATGGGCCTATTCTTCTGCAGACTCAGGGCTGTCATCCTTATGTGCTGAGAGTTTGTGATTGTTATGAATGTTTCTTCCTCAAAAGATGACATTTCAGGGCCTTCCTCTCTCTATTCAGACTATTGCATTCTTTCACCCTGTCTTCCTGGATGTTCTCCAAGCCTTACAGATGATGGTACAAATGTTTTGTTTAGAGCTGTACACTCATCTGTCCATTACTCTCTACATGTTGCCTCTTCTTTAGCACAAAAGAGAAAATATGAGAAATTTATATTAATAAATTTGTCTTACTATGTCTTAGTAAATACACTTAACTAAATGTTCTTAAGTTCCATTTACCTTGCAGCAAACAATAGAGCATAGTTTCTTTTCTTGGATGAATATTCTATTGTGCATGATTTTTATTTGAGAACCCTTTATTGGGTCGAGTCCCTTGACTCCCTTCTCCATCCTTGTCTGATTGTTGACAGGTTCATTCTTGTGTAGACCAAGTGCATGTATCTGCAGCTGCTATGAGTTTTTTTTTTATTGCAATGGCTATATTTAACCCAGAGGATGATATTTTTATAGCTCATTTCCCAATTTTCAGTCTCATATTCTTTTGTATCCCCCTCCTCTTCAATGTCCCCTGAGCCTTAGAGAGAATAGTATAAATGGCTTCATTAGCACTGAGAATACAATTATTATTCCCAGCACCTGGAAAGAGGTCATTGAGAGGGGGATGCCTTAAAGGAGGAGAGATACTAGAACATGGGCATTATGAAAGTAGAAAGGGAATTTTGATGATGTAAAGGTTTAAGTGCAGAGGGTATGAGAAATAGGAGAAACATCAGGCAGGGCTTATCTTAACCAAAACAAAGGTTATATGAAAGAGCCATATGGAAACCAACTGTTTTGTAACCAAATTAATGGGGCTATAGAGATGGCTCAGAGGTTAGGAGCAGTGGCTGCTCTTGCAGAAGACTAGGATTTGAATCCTAGCACCCACATGGTGGCTCACAACTGTTTGTAACTCCAGTCCTAGGGGATCAAACACCCTCTTCTGTCCTCTGGGAGGACCACATGATACAGGTATATGTACACACATGCAGGAATAACATTCATACATTATATATATTAGCTTGAATGGAAACACTCTGCATGGCTTGAAATATCTGCTTCCAGAAACCATGAGTTATTAAACAAAACCTCAGCGCCAGGGGTTGGATACCTTCTTGAGTTGTTGGTCATGGGATCCCCAAAGGACCTCAAAGCAATACAGACTCTTACTATTATTTTTGGTTGACTACCAGAGCTAGATGATAAGATCATATTGCTGAAGTCACCACATATCTTATATGTGTGATAGAGAGAAATCAAGGTGGAACTGAGTTGGGTGCTTCCTCCCAGCTGCCTATCTTTCAGAGTCATGGAAGCTGCTGGGAATTAAAAGGCAGCAATTGTCTTATCCAACTATTAATCCTTTAATCTACCAGACCAACTTGCCAAGCAAGATATACCCACTTTAGCAATAGTAGTTAGAGTAGCAATAGTCTCCATAACATCACCTGGTAAACATTATAAAATCTATAGTCTATCTGTTGAAAAATCTATCTTTCCAATTTCAGTGGTCAATCATCTGGTCATGGGACCACCCGCGGGAAGGCAGGTTCATTTTTTTTTTTTCTAAAAAAAATATGGAACGCTTCACGAATTTGCGTGTCATCCTTGCGCAGGGGCCATGCTAATCTTCTCTGTATCATTCCAATTTTAGTATATGTGCTGCCGAAGCGAGCACGGCAGGTTCATTTTAAGTTATGCTAAATAGATGGATGGACTACCTAGTGTGTTTATGAAATAGTGAACTTTTCTTGCCTACAGTCCCACCTTGCAGTGGATCCGGAGACAGATATGAAGGTCTCTGTAAATCTGCCCACATTTCTGAATTCCTCAGAAAATCATAATCTCCCCTTTTCTTCTTTATACCCCTTTCTAAACATGCTTTCTTCAATGTTTTGGGCTGCCCTAGCATCTTGTTTTTCTTTACTTTTTTCTAAAGATCCTTTCTCCCTTTCTTCTTCCCATGGTCAGTAGTCAGACAGGTGTCTGATTGCCATGCAGGATTTATCCTGCATGGTATTATGGCTTTTATCCTTTGCTGCCACCTCCCAATTCTCCTTCTCAATGCAATTCCTCATATCCCTAGCTTGTCTGCCCTGAGGATTTTTCTTTAAAATTCTAATAAAATTGTTCTGAAGCCATCATTTGAGTCCATTTTTAAATTCTTTTGTGATTGAAACTAAGAACACTCTAGGGGACACTCTTCTGGTTTCAGCACTATTACTCTCTGATCAGATTCAAGACCTGCTCCGTAGTAGAGAAGACATGCCTGGCACTGTATGTCTATTAAAAAAAATGGGTGACATCATAAGCCCTACTGGGAAGCTGAATACTATTGTTTAGATAAATTGATATGGTGTCAAGCTGCTTTATAAATATAGAAACATAAATTATATAAATATATAAATGTAAATATTTGTGTTTATTATGCAACTATGTCTTACTGATACATTTGAAGCTTTCTACTAGATTTCAGAATTGTTGAACCAATTTTCGTTTCATGCAACAGTACAGGAAAGTTTCAGTTATTTACTTGTAATACATTATTGAAAAGGAAAGGGGAGAAGATAAGGTATAAGTGGAAGAGAACAAAGAGACAGGAAAAAGAAGGAAAAAACTTCTGTAGATCTAAAGGCAAAAAGTGTAGAAAATACTACAAATAGTGCCAAACAAAGTTCACCTTACATTTAAAGATTTTGTCTTGCTTAGATGCAAATGAAATGTTAGGAGGTAGAGTTTTTGTCTTTGTTTTTACATACTTTGACTTACCTGTGTAGGCTTCAGTTTCCATGTCTACCAAAAGTACAGGGTAAAGAATTTCTATTTCTGAATAAACCCAGAAACAACTGCCCTTGCTTCATCTCTCCTTTGTTCTCAGGAAAAAGCTTATTTGAAACATAAAAGAAAGACCATCTCAGGCTTTGAGGAAGAGGTAGTAGCAGGTGGAACAGCCCTGCACCACAAAGCAAGCTCAGACAAATTTAAAAGCCCAGTGATGGTGAATGAGGAGGACTGATATAAGTGGGACCTTTGAACAACATCATGAATTTCAGGTTATTTATTTTTTTAATATTTTATTGAAGTTTTGTGCATTTCATACATCCCTTCTCAGTTCAATCCAGACTCATTTCCTCCTCCATGCCCCCACCCCTCCTAAGTTCATGCAGTTTGCTATATATGTCCTTTATGCCCTTCTGAGTCATTTCAAATTTTTTCAAAGCAGAGGATTATTGGGGGGGGGGCTCTACTGCCTCAGTTGGTTCCCTGTCCCAGTTCTGTTGTTGTTGTTCTGTCCAATCCATATTGTTTCAACATATGCATTTATATATGTCACACATATACTAAAATCACGTCATCTTAAGATAAACTGCATGTTATTCCAAATCATATTTCGGGATTCACATTTTTCCCTTTTAATTTTATGTTTCTCTAAAATATGCAAACATACCCTCCACCCATGTACCCAACTATAAAGTCTGAAAATAAGTAGTAGGTTAATTCTAGAGCCCATTAAGGGATTCACATTCTAAGAACACAGTTGCTTTTAGATAAAAATAAATATATAACATTAATGCTACTCAGTTTGCTTTACAACTATGTACTTGGTGCTAGTATCCACAAATGAGAGATACCGTTCATTGTTTGTTTTGCTGGGACTATGTTGCTTCACTTAGCATAATACCTTCTAATTCCATCATTTACCTACAAAATTCATGATGTCATGTTTATTTATTGCTGCATAGAACTCCATTGTATAGTTGTACCACATTTTCTCTATCCACTCATTGGTTGAGGGGCTCTTGGGTTAGTTCCAGCTCTTTGATATTGTGAAGAGAGTTGCAATAAACATGGCTGGGCATGTATCTCTGGGGTAGGATGAGTCTTGTGGGTATATACCCAAGAGTGGTGTGACTGGGTCACATGGTAGGCACATTTTGAGTCTTTTAAGGGCTCTCCACACTGCTTTCCATAGTGATTGTACAAGTTTACATTCCCACCAGCAGTGGATGAGTGTTCCCCTCTCCCCACAACCTCTCCAGTGTTTAGTATCATTTGTTTTCTTCATATTAGCCAGTCTTATTGGAGTGAGATGATATCTTAAGGTGGTTTTAATTTGCATTTCCTTAATTATGAATGATGTTGAACACTTTTGAAGATGTTTCTCAGCCATCTTTACTTCCACACTCATGAAGTCTCTGTTGAGCTCTTTACTCCATATTTTAAGTGAGTCATTTGTTTTCTTCATTTTTGAGTATTTTATATATTCTGGAAGTTAATACTCTAACAGATGTATAATTGATGAAGGATTCCTCCCACTCTGTGGGTTTTCTCTTCACTTCTCTGATCGTTTCTTTTGCTGTACAGAAGCTTTTGGGTTTAATGAGGCCTCACATGTCAATTGTCAACCCTGTACAGCTGGTGTCTGATTTAGAAACTCTTTTCCTACACCTATGTTTGTAGACTGCTGCCAAACGTTTTCTTCTATCATCGTCAGAGTTTTGGGCTTCACATTGAGATCTTTGATCCATTTGGAGTCGAAATTATTTTACAGGGCAAGAGGCAAGGGTTTAATTTTATTCGTATACAAGTGGTGATCCAGTTTTGCCAACACCACTTGTTGAAGATGCTGTCTTTCCTCCATTGTGTCTTCTTGGCCCCCTTGTCAAATATGAGGTGGCTGAAATTGTATGTGCTCGTTTGGATCTTCAATTTTGTTCCATTGGTCTACAGGTCTGTTTTTGTGCAGGCTGTTTTTATGAATACAGCCCTGTAATATAGTTTGAAGTCTGGTATAATGATCCCGACTGTATTGCTCTTTTTGCTCAGACTATTCGGGGTCATTTGATTTTCCATATGAATTAAAGGATTTTTTTTCCAAGTCTTCGAAGAAACTCTCGGGGGTTTTCATTTGGATTGCATTGAATCTGTACATTAATTTGGATAGAATGGACTTTTAGAAAGAGGGAATTTCATACAATATTTCTTAATCTAATTTAAATTCATTCCCCCATCCATACCCACCCCTCATGCCCACCCCTCCATCAGAGCTCATGGATTCCGTCATACATGTTAAGTCCTGTCTTGCATCTTTTTCTCAGTATTTTATAATCTTTTCAGTGCACAAGTTTACTGCTTTGGTCAGTTCTTTGAATAGGTTTCTCTCTCTCTTTTTTTGTTCCCTTTAATTTTATATTATTCCAAAATATGCATATATACTCCACACATAAAAAAAAACTTACAAAATATAAAAAGAAACTGTAGGTTAATTCCAAAACACATTTAGAGATTCACATTTTAACAGTAAAGTAGCATGCAGGCAAAAAGTACAATTTCACCTTTTTTTTTAGAATATGAATACATATCTTCCACCCATATATGGTAATTACAATGTGTGAATACAAGTGGTAAGTCAATTCTAGAGCCCATTAAAAGATTCACATTATAGTAGCACAGTTGCTTTAAGATACAATTTACCTGCAAAGTTCATGATGTCATCTTTCCTCACCTCTGCATAGAACTCCATTGTGTAGATGTACCACAATTTGTTATCCACTCGTCTGTTGAGGGGCATTTGGGTTGGTTTCAGCTCTTCACTATTGCAAAGAGAGCTGCAATAAACATAGCTGAGCATGTATCTTTTTGGTATGTATCCAGGAGTGTATGGCTGGGTCAGGTGGTAGGCTCATTCTGGGTCTTTTTTTTTTTAATTCTTTTTTTATTTATTTTTCTCTATGTGTATGAATGTTCTGTCTGCATGCAGGTCTGTGTACCCGTGTCGTGCAATGCCGCGGAGGTCAGAAGAGGGTTTAGGATTCCTCTGGAACTGGAGTTCTCCTGGAATTGGAGTTACAGATGGTTCTCACCCGCCATGTGGGTGCTGGGGATCGAACCCGGTTCCTCTGCAAGAGCAGTCGGTGCTCTTAACCGCTAGGCCATCTCTCCAGCCCCCTCATTCTGTGTCTTTTAAGGGTTCTCTATACTGCTTTCCACAGTGGTTGTACCAGTTTACATTCCTAACAACAGTGGATGAGTGTTCCCCTTTCCCCACAAACTCTCCAGCATTTGGTGTCTTTTGTTTTCTTCATCTTGGCTAGTCTTATTGGAATGAGGTGATACCTTCCTATGGTTTAAATTTGCATTTCCTTAATTATTAGCTATGTTGAACACTTTTTAAGATGTTTCTCAGTCATTTTTACTTCCTTACTGGTGAAGTCTCTGCTCATCTCTTTGCTCCATCTTTTGAGTAGGTCATTTGTTTTCTTATTTCTTTGTTTTCAAATAGTTTACATATTCTGGATGCTAATACTCTGTCAGATGTATCAGCAGTGAGGGTTTCCTCCCACTCTATGGGTTTTCTCTTCACTTCTTCGTTTCTTCAGCTGTACAAAAGCTTTTGAGTTTGATGAGGTCCCACTTGTCAGCTGTTGTCCTTATTTCTTGTGCAGCTGCTGTTTGCTTTAGAAAGTGTTTTCCTACACCTATGTCTTGTAGGTTGCTGCTGACTTTTTCTTCTATAACCTTCAGGGTTTCAGGTTTCAGGTTGAGATCTTTGATCCACTTGGTGTTTATTTTTTGTACATGGCAAGAGGTAGGGATTTAATTTTGTTGGTCTACAAATTGTGATCCAGATTTGCCAAAAACATTTGCTGAAGATTCTATTTTTTCCCTCCATTTAGCTTTTTTGCCCCTTTGTCAAATATGAGGTGGCTGAAATTATATGAGCTCAAGTTTGAATCTTCAATTTTGTTCCATTGGTCAATGGGTGTTTTTTTTATTCTGCCAGTACCAGGCTGTTTTTATGATTATAGCCCTGTAATATAGCTTGAAGTCTGGTAAAGTAATCGCCCTTGTATTGCAATTTTCACTCAGGGTTGCTTTAGCTATTTGGGGTCTTTAATTTTTCCATATGAATTTAAGGATTTTTTTCTGAGTCTGTGAAAAAGGTCATGGGGATTTTGATTGGTATTGCATTGAATCTGTATATTAATTTGGGTAGAATGGACATTTTTATTATATTAATTTTTCCAATCCATGAGCAGGGGAGGTCTTTCCATTTTTATGTCATTTTCAATCTCCTTTTTCAGGGTTTTAAAATTTTTTGTTGTAGAGTTCTTTGATGTCTTTGACTAGGTTTATTCCTAGATATTTTTTGAGGCTGTTGTGATGGGGAAGGTCTCCTTAAATTCCTTCTCCAGTTGCTTATTGTTGGTGTAAAGAAAGGCTAATGATTTTTCTAAGTTTATTTTGTATCCCACCACTTTACTGAAAGTTTTAATCGTTTCTAAGAGATTTCTGGTAGAATTTTTTGGTAGAGTTTTTAGCATCCCTTACATAAACTATCATATCATCTGCAAAAAGGGATCTTTTTAATTCCTCTTTTCTGATTAGTACTCCTTTAATTTTGCTTTCTCACTTTATTGCCCTAGCAAGCATTTCAAGCACTATACTGAAGAGAACTGGTGATAGTGGGCAGCCTTGTAGTGTTCCTGCATTTAAGGGGAATGCTTCCAACTTTTCTCCTTTTAGGATGATGTTGGCTGTGGGTTTCTTGTATATGGCTTTGATTACATTGAGGAATGATTCCTCCAGTCCAATTCCCTCTAGGACTTTAAGCATGAAGGGATGCTGGATTTTGTTGAAGGCTTTTTCTGCATTGATTGAGATGATAACGTGTTTTTTGTCTTTTAGTCCATTTATGTGTTTCATGATATTTATCTATTTATGTATGTTGAACCATCCCAGCATCTCTGGTATGAATCCAACTTGGTCATGATGGATGATCTTTTTGATATGGGTCTGTATGCGATTTGCAAGTATTTTGTTGAGAACTTTCGCATCTGTGTTCATTAATGATATGGGTCTATAGTTTTCTTTCTTGTTTGTGTCTCTGCCTGGTTTTGGTATTAGAGTGATACTGGCTTCATGGAAGGAATCTGGGATATTTCCCTCTGTCTGTATCCTTCTGAAAAGTTTGAGTAGTAATGGTGTAAGACTTCTTTAAATGATTTTTTGAATTCTGCTGTGAAACCATCTGAGCCTGGGATTTTTTAATTGGGAGGCTTTTTACTACATCTTCAATTTCATCAAGTATTATGGGCCTATTTAAGCTGTCAATCTCTTCTTAGCTAAGCTCTGGTGAATCCCAGGATTTCAGACATTCATCCATTTCTCTTAGGTTTTCAAATTTAGTAGAGTATTGGTTTTTGAAGTTTTATTGTATGATTGTCTGGATCTTTTCTCTTTGTCTGTTGTGATGTTTCCCTTTCATCATGAATGCTATTGATTTGGAGTTGCTCTTTCGTTCTTTTGGGTAACTGGGCTAGAGTCTGTCTATTTTGTTTATGTTTTCAAAGAACCAGCTTTTGGATTCATTGATTTTTTTCATATTGCTTTCTTTGTTTCTATTTCATTGATTTCTGCTCTGATTTTTGTGATTTCTTCCTGTCTGTTGGGTTTAGGGTTCATTTGTTGTTGTCTCTCAAGTGTTTTTAGCTGCAGTGTTAGATTATTTATGTGTTCTCATTGTTTTTTTTAATGTGGGAACTTAGAGCTATAAATTTCCCTCTTAGGACTGACTTTAATATATCCCACAGGTTTTGTTGCGTGTATTCTCATTTTGGTTTAGTTCCAGGAATGCTTTCATTTCGTTCTTTATTTCTTTCCTGACCCACTCATTATTCAGGATTGTGTTGTCTAGTCTCCATGTGTTCTTATTGTTAGTAGGGCTTAACCTTGTGTTAACATTGAGCTTTATTGCACTGTGGTCTGATAGAATGAATGGAATAATTTCAATCCTTTTGTATTTGTTGATATTTCTTTTGTGTCCTGGTATGTGGTTGATTTTGGAGTATGTTCTATGGGGTGCCGAGTAGAAAGTATATTCTCTAGTGTTTGGGTGGGATATTCTGTAGACATCTGTGAGGTCCATTTGGTGTATTGTATTGTTTAGTTCTGATGTCTTTTTTATTTTTTATACAGTCGACCTATCCACGGGGCTCAATGGGGTATTGAAGTCCCCCACTATTAGCATGCTGAAATTAATCTGTGTCTTGAGGTCCTGAAGGATTGTGTTTATAAAGTTCAGTGCACCAGAGTTTGATGCAAAAACATTTAAGATTTTGTAATCTTCCTGGTTAATTATTCCATTGATAAGGACATAATGGCCCTCTTTGTCTTTTCTGATTAATTTTACTCTGAGGTCTATTTTGTCTGATATTAGAATAACAATGCCTGCTTGCTTTGTGGTACCATTTACTTGGTATATTTTTTCTATCCTTTCACTCTAAGGTTGTGTCTATCCTTGAGGGTGGGATGGGTTTCTTGTAGGCCACATATAGATGGATTCTGTTTCCTAATCCATTCTCCCAGTCTATGTCAATCTTTCCCTTTAGTTCTTTCTGGAGTTTATCATTCTTTCCTTCTAGTTCCTTTATGAGTTTTTTGTTCCCTCCCTTTAGTTCTCTGATTTGTTCTTTATAGTCTTTGAATATGTCTACAGTTGTTCTTCTAAGGTCGGTGTCTTGGTTTCCTTCCAGGGAGATCTTGTTGTTGGGATCTTCTACAAGACTATTGAGTTTGGTGGGGATTTATTATGAGCTTTTCCCATATTGTTATTTTTCCATTGTGTCTTTGACATGTGTATTTGTTTCCCCCCCCCCTTTGTTTGTTTGGCTTCTGTTGCTAATCTCAAATGTTAATATGGAGGACTGGTTGGTCACTCAGTTTGCTTCCTGCTGGTTTCTTCCTCAGCTTTGGCTGTGAAGCCTAGAATCACTGACACTGCTGGATCATCCCAACCACAGCAAACCACAGCACCAACAGTTTATATTTTCTACCACAGTACCAGTAGCTTGAGTGGGATGGGGTGGGGGGGGGTTACTCCTTTGGCCCACGTGCCAGACCCCACCTGAACGATGAATGTGTGCACTGCTGTCTGTTCTTCTGTCCATGTACACAGTTCCTCTCTATGGTTCTAGCAGTGGGTGGTAGATGACCACCTGGGGTGGACAGAAGCAAGCTTACACGCCAGACATCCACCTGGGTGATGAGTTTGTGTGCTGCTGGCTCTCCTTCTATACACTCACACAGTTCCTCTCTAGAATGGACATTTTTATTATATTAATTTTTCCAATCCATGAGCAAGGGAAGTCTTTCCATTTTTTTTCTCATGTCTTCTTCAATCTCCTTCTTCAGTGGTTTAAAATTTTTGTTGTAGAGATCTTTGGTATCTTTTGTTAGATTTGCTTCCAAAATATTTTATTGTTTTTGAGGCTATTGTGAGTGGGATGGTCTCCTTGTATTCTTTCTTCTGTTGCTTATTGTTGGTGTAAAGGAAGGCTACTTATTTTTCTAAGTCAATTTTGTATCCTGCCACTTTACTGAAACTCTTAATGGTTTTAGGAGTTTTCTGGTGGAGTTTTTAGTATCCCTTAAGTAAACTGTCCTTCAGTTGTCATCTGCAAAAAAGGATAGCTTGCCTTCCTCTTTTCAAATTAGTATGCCTTTAATTTCCTTTTCTTGCCTTATTGCCCTAGGAAGTATTTCAAGCCCTGTATTGAAGAGGAGTGGTCATAGACGGCAGCCTTGCTGGGTTCCTGCCTTTAAGGGGAATGCTTCTAACTTTTCTCCATTTAGGATGATGTTAGGTATGGTAAATATTATGCAAGATGGACTCTGGAGGAAAAGATGTTTATATTAGAATCTGCTTCACAATTTCCTTACTCAGGAGACCTAGATAAATTAGATTCTTCTCCATAGGTTTTAGAATGGAGATAATAACATCAGGCCTACACTGCTATTTATTGTAAGCTTAAATGATAGAAGAGCTTTGAACTCTGCCTCTTGTGATGCAAGTAATGTTGGTGTTTATTAGAGTATTCCTCATGCATGTTCTCTATCTTCACCTGCTAACTCAGGGTAGCACCATCTCCAGGAAAAAGAATCTAAGCTGCAATATGGAGATGGAGCTCCAGGCCCTTGTCAGTGTGGGCAGGATGGAGTATTTCTGATTCTATAACAAAATGAGTTTGGGACCAATTATCCCTATACTGTTTAGAAATTTGCATTTGAGCAATAAATGCCAGTAAGCTTTTCTGGAAGCTTTCACATGATATCTTATTTACTAATCTATTTTTCCCAATATTTAAAAAAGTTTGTGTGTGTGTGTGTGTGTGTGTGTGTGTGTGTGTGTGTGTGGTGTATGAGAAGTAAATGCATAGGTCTGGTAAACTTCCTCCATGCAAAATTATCTAAAGAATAATAGTTTCAGTCCTGTGGTGACTTGAATGAGGATGTCTGCCCCCACAGGTTACAAGTACTTGAATACTTACTTGATCAGTTGATTGAGCTGTTTTGGGAAGATCATGAAATCCCCAGAAGTTGCAATCTATCTGGAGGAAGCTTGTCACCAGAGGTAGACCTTGAGAACTCAGAGGAACAACTGTACATGAGGATGAGGGAACCAAACTCCATTCCAAGCTGGCATTCATATAGTGGTGGCATGAGAGGCATGAAAGATGCAAGAATGAGGGGTAGTTCCTCTGAAGTTTCAGAGAGCTGGCGAGGACAGGCATTGTGCAATAGGAGAGTCTCTGTATAAAGGGAGCTCATTGAAAGAATCTGTGAAGGTCACATCTGGTTGGCATTGGAGAACCTATGATGTTGGAGATGCCAGAGTGATGAGACTTCAGCCCAGGAAAGCTGTATACAGGTAGTGACACCAGCCAAGAGAGATGTGTTCCAGGCAGCAAAGCTGGAGAGGCTGACTTTTCCTTTGGATCTAATGTCTGAGACATCAGGCATGAAGCATTTAGTGTTTGTCCTGCTTATTTTTGTTCTGGCTTTGGTCTGGTATTTCCTCAATATGCTTTCTTTCCTTCCTTTTGGAATGGGAATATATTTTCTGTGTCATTGTATGTTAGTCGTATGCAATTTGTTTTTTGATTTTACATGGAATCACAGTTAAGAGATTTCCCTGAGTCACAGAAGAGACTTTGGACTTGACTTTTGAATAATGTTGAGACTGTTAAAGATTATGGAGACTTTCAAGGTTGGACTAAATGTATTTTACATTATAAAATGACCACTGGCCTATGGGGCCCAAGGAGTGGAATGTGGTGGCTTGAATGAGGATGTCACCCATTGTCCCCAAGCATGTAAGCACTTGGTAAGTTGCTGGCAATGCTTCAGGAAGGAGTGGCTTCTCTAGGAGGTGTGGTGGAGCTGGAGGAAGCATGGCGCTGGGGAGGGGCCTTTCAGAGTCCATCTATGTATCTATGTATCTATGTACACTATGTATGTATCTATTTATTTATCATCTATCTACCCATGTATCTATCTATTTATCTCTCTGGTTATCTGGTTTGTACAGAATTTTACTAGGTAGTTTATGTTTTTAAAAATCTTTTTTATAGATTCCATAAATACACATAATATATTTTGATCATATTCAGACACCCTGCCTTCTTTCCACCTCCTCCTAACTTTTCCAAACTTCATGTTCTCCATTATTATTTGTCTTTTTTTGTTTTGGGTTTTTTAAAGGCCTATTGACTCCAGTGCATGCCTATGCATGCTTAAAGATGTGCTGCTGAGTGGGGGCCCCTCCCAGGGAATCTGGTCAACCTACCAGGCATCCCACCAGCAATGTAAACTAACTCTGCCTCTTCTAGGATCCATCAATGGCCAATTGTCAGTTAGTGGTGGGTCTTCCTTCCCGTGGCTCCCTTTCATTCTGGGCCCTGGTCTGGCTTGGTTTGACAGAACATTTGTGTATGCTGTCATAGACACTATGAGTTCATACATGCAACTACTGTGTGTGGAATCCAGACAACACAGTTTCCTTGTATTCATTTCCCACTTCTGGCTCTTATGATCTTTCTGCCCCCTCTTCTGGAATGATGCCTGGGCCTTGGGAGGTGAAGGTATGATATATACATGTCCCATTTAACCCTGATCACTTCCACAGTTGCCTGTTCTTTGAAATTTGGCCATTTGTGGTCTCTGTGTTAATTGCCATCTGCTGCAAGAAAAACCTTCTCTAGTGAGTTGAGAGATACCTCCATCTATGAGTAGAATGATAATTATGAGTCAGTTCAATATTATGTTTATTGAGCAGAAAAATACCTGTAGGCTCTCCCCTATGGCCTGTGATGTGTCTAGCCACAGATTCTCAACCATGATAGCAGTATCAAGTATGGAATTCCTATTGTGAGGCAGGCCTAAAAGATAATTAGAAGGTGGTTAATTAGCTTTCAATCTTTAGATAGGTGTTTTTCAATTGGAAGAATCTATAGAGGCAAGGAAACTAGTAGAGTCAATGGGAGGAAGGTCGTACGAGGGGAGAGAGAATGGATTGATATAAATAGGAAAGGACAATGAATAATGGAAAGGACTGGTTAATTAGGGTGGGGAGTGGGAGGACAGGGAAGAGGTGAGTGTATAAATAGGATAATAAACACTAAAAGCCTTTTGATAGAGTTATATGGAAACCTACCTATCATCTATGCAATATAAAAAGAGTTTATATCTAGTTACTCGATAACATGGATCCAACGGCCCTAATAGGGACCTAACGGGCTACCAAATGAAAAGCCAAATGACAGGAATGGCATCTCTGTTTTGGAATTGTTGACAAGAGAGATCTCATAGATCCTCAAACAACACTGGCTAATGTCATTGTGCTTGCTCACTCATCAGAAATTGACATTAAGACCATATTGCTGAAGACAATACATACCTGTTCTTGTTTGTCCTCCATTGTTGTGACAAAACACCAACATGGGGAGGAAAGGGTTTATTCATCTTACATCTCCTGGGTCACAGTTCATCACTTAGGGAGCCCAAGGCAGGAACTCAGGGCAGGAACCTGGAGGCAGAAGCTGAAGCACAGGCCATGGAGGAATGCTGTTTACTGGCTTGCTCGCCTGGCCCATGCCCAGTCTGCCCTCTTATACGGTATACAACAACCTGCCCAGTGTGGCATCACCCATAGTGGACTGGACCCTCCCACATTGCTCAACAATCCAGACAGTACTCCACAAATGTGCCCACAGGCCAGTCCAATGGAGCCAATTCCCCAATTGAGGCTCCCTCAACCCAGGTGTGTCAAGTTGACACTAAAGCTATCCAGCACAATTGACCACTTGTCAACTTGACACAAAAAACACATCACTATTAAACCACCACCTTTCCAGTTCTTGTCCCCAAGGCATGATGTTAACATTAATCACAACATAAGACAGTACAACCTTAAAAGCTCCACAGTCCTTAAAATGTCCAAACGCTTAAAAGTTCACAGTCTGTTAAAAGTCTCTTAACTTTGGACTGCTATAAAATCCAAAACAAGTACTGTCTTATTTCAAAGGAAAGAATCAGGCACATTCAAACAAAACCTAAGTCCAGCAAGTAGCTCAAGGCTGGACACCTGGGACTTATAATCTTATGGGCTCCAAAGGGTTTCAGTAGCTCCCCATCTCTGACTCTGCCGTCTGTGGCACACACAGCTCATCTCGCAGGCCCAGGCCAACTCCATTCCATACTTGTCACTGCTCTTGGTGGTTGTCCCACGGTCCTGGCATCTCCAAAAAGCTGGGGTCACCACTGAAACTGAGGTTGCTTCTGACCTCTCCTGATGCAAAACCTCAGCTTCGCTTCCTGACCCCTGGAATCCTGGGGTCTTCACTACAAGCAAGGCCATATTCTGACCAGTGGCCTTTCCTGGCCTCTCATAGTGCCAGGCCTCAGCAGCTCTCTGTGACCCCTTCATGCTTTCAACACTGGAACCGTATAGGAGTCTACACGTTACCAAGTCCTGCTTCTGGCTCGACATGGATATTCGGGCCCCTTCTGGAACACAGCTTCTGTGTGCTGACCCTGAAGAAATTCTTCCCAGAAGTTTTCACCACAGTGATGCTGGTCTCTTGTTACTTACAGCTGATTTTTCAACCCCAGCTAACCAGCATCAATTGTCCCAGTACAACAAAGATTTCACTTCAGGTTCTTGTCTCTTGTTACAGCTGATTCTTCAGCCCCAGCTGACCAGAGCCCATAGATTAAACAGTCCTGATGATCTCTGCTTCCATTTGAAACTAGAAACTTCATAAGCCAGGCCTCCATCATGTACAACTCCTTCAGCAAAACTGCTCCAAGCTTCACAGCAACAATATTTAGGCATTCAATGATCTTCCCAAGCCAAAGTTCCAAATGCTTCCACAATCCTTCCCCAAAACACCAAGGTCAGGTCTGTCACAGCAATACCCCACTCTCAGTACCAATTTCTGTTGTAGTTTGTCCTCCATTGCTGTGACAAAACACTCTTACTGACACCAACTTGGGGAGGAAAGAGTTTATTCAGCTTACATCTCCTGGGTCACAGTTCACCACTTAGGGAGCCCAAGGCAGGAACTCAGGGCAGGAACATGGAGGCAGGAGCTGAAGCACAGGCCATGGAGGAATGCTGTTACTGGCTTGCTCCCCTGGCCCATGCCCAGCCTGCCTTCTTATATGGTACACAAAAACCTGCTCAGGGTGGCACCACCCATAGTGGACTGGGCCCTCCCACATTGCTCAACAATCCAGACAATACTCCACAGATGTGCCCACAGGCCAGTCAAATGGAGCCAATTCCCCAATTGAGGCTCCCTCAACCCAGGTGTGTCAAGTTGACACTAAAACTATGCAGCACAATACCTGAGTCATAGAACAAACAGGGAGACCTCAAGCTGATGCTGACCTTGAAACTATATCTCCAATAGCTAGCTTTCATGGTACTAAAGAATGCTATGTGTGCTAATGGCAGAGAACGGTAATCATCAACCTTATCCAGCTGTGAAATCTAGGCAACAACTTACTTGACACAATATGCCCACAATATGTAATAGTGGCATGCACATTTATGGGTCTGTTTATTCTTTCCTATTTTCTTTCTTTCATGAAGACTGTTCTTTGATATGTTGGTCCTATGAACTTGGAAATTCAATGAAAGTTATAGTTCATCTAGCATCTAATTGTTTTGCATTGCCTGACCCCTTCGTATGACCTGGTCAACTGGACATGCTGGCAGAATGTGAGCCACTTTAGGATGTTTCAATTAATATTAATATTCACACATACATTTCATAAAAAGAGAAACAAAATTCCTATAATCTTCTTGATCTATTCAAGTCCTTATGTGGTCAGGCAATGTGCAACTCTATTTCATGCAATGCCTTTATTCTTTTCTAAGATGTATTGAGCCTTATTTGTGCTAATATTACAGTAGTATTAGAAGATATCAGGCTCATGTTATATTCTTTAAATTTAAGGAGATAATTTACAGGGAAATAATAAAAAGTGGTGGTGATGAATTCTATGACTTAAATATTATGATGCTAGATGTTAAAGCCTCATCCAAATAGCCTCTAATTCTAGTATATAGAAATAAAGGCAGGGACTGGAGAGATGGCCTAGCGGTTAAGAGCGCCGACCGCTCTTACAGAGGACCCGGGTTCAATCCCCAGCACCCACATGGCGGCCGAGAGCCGTCTGAAACTCCAATTCCAGGAGAACTCCAGTTCCAGGGGAATCCGAGACCCTCTTCTGACCTCCGCGGCATTGCATGACACGGGTGCACAGACCTGCATGCAGACAGTACATTGGTACACATACAGAAATAAATAAAATAAAAATTAAAATTAAAAAAAAAATAAAATTAAATTAAAAAAAAAAAGAAAGAAATAAAGGCAAAGAATTTTCCTGCCAGATATTACCAGAATTTCCTCCTGAAGGAATATTGGTCAGGTAGACATTGTAGAGAAGCTATCACCTACCAGTGTTCCAGAAACTAGAATTTGAGGAACACTTCTCTGGTGAAGTGATAATGAAGAAAATTGCTTTCTGTTCTGGCTTTGTGTTTTTTTCTTCATCCATACTCCTGCAAATATTTTTATGAATGTTCATCTTGAGCATCATTTTAAATATATGAACTTTAGGGTGCACTGTAGATATATTAACAGGGGCTAGGCAAACCACAAGCATTTATTCTTTGCATTTTGACCAGTTATGGAATTGGTAATAACCTCTATCTGTGGAAAAAGCAAACAAAACACAACAAAACAAAACAAACAAAAAACACTTCTCTGATAAGTTGTGAGAGCTACACTTATTTGTAAATAGAAGGATCAAGTACTTAGAATATAGCAAGAAAATAAATATATTGGTTTAGGAAAGTAGCAGTAGTAAATGCTAATATAAGTTCTCTGGCCTCTGCAGTTATGGGTATTTGGATGTTTTAGAGTACCTGGCATAGACTCTCTCCTGAAGGAAATAAACAATGATTTGAAAAATTGTATTCTTTTGTTTGGGTGACATTGGAATATCTATCTGATGATGCTTCTCTTAACATAAAATGAGAAAGAAGGCAGATATGAAGGGTAACTGTGCACCTGGAATCCAAGAGAACTTGTGCAAAGGGTCTAAGAAAGGAGCAATTTATCATACCTTAAGAACTCAACAAGATCATTTTTAATGATGGAGCCAAATAAATGGGTTAAAAATTGGTTCACTTTGTGAGACTGTAGGGTTAACATGATTTTGACTTGGTCCTCTAAGCAGCAGATATCAAGAAGGAATTTGAGGTAATATTTATTTCAGAATCAGTTATTAAGATTAAAGAGAGGAGTAGAAGAAGACACAGAAGCTTCACACCAGGTGCAGGTCCACCACCAGGTGCAGGTCTACCATCTAGGAAGTAGTCTGAAGAGAAAAGGAGATTATGCAGGAGGCAGGCTAAAAGGTTACTGTCAGATTTATGGGTTATTGTTAGCCAAAGTTTCCCAGCAGTGGAATCCCAAGTGTCATGGGTGAAGATATGAATTAAAGTTTTGTTATACTCAATCATTTTATCCAGAGTACAGAAAACATGGGTTCAATGAAGCTGTGGTCACATATCCAGAGCAACAATAGGTAGTTGTCATACAAAGGCTTGTCACAGCACAAGATATGAGCAGTGCATTTTGTGACCCTGTGGCTACTGTTATCCCTCCCTTACTATACATGTATGTATGTTCATAAATTTTTTTGAAGCTCTAGAATGTGTCTAGAATGCTAGTAAATTAAAAGAAGAGCAGGTGATTATTGTGTGAGTTTTTCTAATTGTTTACTTTCTTGTATGCTAATCAGATCTTTCTTTTCAAAACAGTAACAGATTCCCCTATTTTTGTGTACATTGTAGATTTGCAACTTTCAAGAGAAAGTAGTTGTTGATGGTAGGAGCTGAAAGGATTAGAACTTGTCTTGAGTATTAAATTTCCAGCTTTTATGACATCAAAGTGGATTTTGCGAAAATTGCAAATATGTAGTAAGCATGTTAATAAAAATAATAAGAATAGCATGGTAGCTGCCCTTTGCCCTTGCAGCCAGCACCCGGTGCCATTGTGAGTCTGTGTGCAGGGGGCTCAGGCTGGGGTCTTGTTAAAACCACCTGAAGCCCAGGATCCCGGACCTCGCTCCAGACAGGTAGAACTCAGGGTAGATTGATTCTTGGGCTGCTGGATAGCTGATTTGCTGGTTCGTAGCAGAGGAGCCATGAGCCAGCCTGCTTGGGTCCAAACCCAAATCCCTTGTAGGGTGTGGCTGTCTGGGCGCAGCTGCCCTTTGCCCACGCAGCCTGCACCCGGCACCATTGTGAGTCTGTGTGTAGGGTGCTCAGGCTGGGGTCCTGCTAAGACCACCTGAGGCCTAGGAGACCGGACCTTGCTCCAGACAGGTAGAACTCAGGGTAGATTGATTCTTGGGCTACTGGATAGTTGATTTGCTGGTTCATAACAGGGGAGCTGTGAGCCAGCCTGCTTGGGTACAAACCTGAAACCCTTGTAGGGTGTGGTTGTCTAGGTGCAGCCACCCTTTGCCCTTGCATCTGGCACCTGGCACCACAGTGAGTCTGTGTGCAGGGTGCTCAGGCTGGGGTCTTGCTAAGACCACCTGAGTCACAGGAGCCTGGACCTCACTCCAGACAGGTACCGGGGCATGGGCTAAGTCAGTAATATTTACCCCCCCAACCCCCCCCAGCAAACTGGAATTGAGGAAGAGATTATCCAAGTGGAATTTTTTTTTGAGAACCCTCAGAACAGGAAGGGAAAAGTGACTGTGGTGGTTTGAATGAGTGTCCCCCATAGGCTTTAGGAATTCAGACATTTTGTCTCCAATTGGTGGCACTGTTCTTGGAGGTCTTAGAAGGTGTGTCCGTGCTAGAGGAAGTATGTCACTGGGGGCAGGCTTAGTGAGTTTAACAAGCCTTGCTGTCTCCAGTCGCTCTCTCTGCTTCCTGTGCTCATTGTGAGATGTGACCCTCGGCTTGCTGCTCCAGCTCCAGCTGCCATGCCTCCCACCACAATGGACTCTAATTCCCTGGAACCATCAATCATAAGCTAAAATAAACTCTTCCTTTTATAAGTTCCTTTGGTCAAGGTGCTTTATCACAGCAACAGAAAAGTGACTAATATAGTAATCTGGTACCAGGAGTGGGGTGTTGGCTGTGAAGAACCTGACCATGTGGATGTTTGGAGAAATGTGGAAGACTTTGGAACTTTGGGCTACAAAAGCTGTTGACTACTGTAAGCAGAGCTTAACAGGCCATTCTAGTAGAAGCCTGGAAGAAAGCATTGCTGCAAAAAATGTAGTTCCAGAGGAAAAGAAAGACTTAGGCAGCAACTGGGATATTTTGATAAAGATTCTGGCAGCAATTTGCCCTCAGCCCAAATGCTTGCCTGATGCTAAGTTGAAAAGCAATGGACTAATGTCTTTGGCAGAGGATATTTCAAGACAGCCTAATGTACAAGTGGTGTGACTATTAATGGTGAATATTGTACAGATCTACAGTGAAGAAGAGCAGATGGGGCAGAAAGAAATGCAGAATGTACAGTTTAGATCTGAAAACCCCACTAGGAAGATTAAAGGTGGTGCCAAGTCTTGTGAAGGAGAGTTTCCTTTTGATAAGGAGATTAAAGTGATTAAGGAGAGGCCTAGCTATTTACAAGTAAACAATGGAAAAAGTGAGATTAAAGTGATTAAGGAAGGGCCTCGAGATATTTACAAGTAAACAACAGAAATAGTACCTTCAGGGCAAGACCACACCCAGCTAATCCTCAAACTATTGAAAGGAAAATACTGAAAGGCTTTTCTGCTCCAAGTGCAGGGCAAAGAAAAGTTGCAAATGTGGTTGAAATAGGCCAGGGTCCATTCCAAACTTGCAGCCAAACTCGGCAGTTTCATTCACATGCTGCTGGCTTTAGAGGCATGAAGTTTGCAAGAGTGAAGGGGTCATCAGTTCTTCATCCAAGGTTTCAGAGAGCTGCCAAGGTCAGGCAGAGTGCAGCAGGGGTGTCCCTGCATAAAGAAGGCCCTGATAGGCCATTACATGAAGCTGTGAATGTGATGTCTGGTTGGCAGCGGAGATTCCAACATTCAAGATGCCAGACCTGTGAGATATTTGCCAAGCAGAGCTGCATACAGGGAGTGGTAACAGCCTAAGAAAGAGATGTTATGTTGCAAGCAAAGCTGGAAGAGCTGAGCCATCTAAGCCCTTTGGAAGTCAAGTCCCAAAAGTCGCACATGTAGCTTCTGGACTTGGTGTTTGCCCTGCAGGTTTTTGGTATTGTTTTGGTCCAGTATTTCCTCACTCTGCCTCTGTTCCTCCCTTTTGGAATGGGAATGTGTATTCAGTTCCACTGTACATTGGGAGTATGTAATTTGTCCTTTGATTTTACAGGCCGCCAAAAGGCCTTTGAAAAAGATAGGTAAAACCATCTATAACACCTCTTAAACGCAGGAATTGCATTGTTAACCACACTTTTCAGTTTCAAAAAACATAAGACCTATTAAGTAGGCCTGGAGAAATGACATCATGGATGTATCCTTCCATTTAAGCCACTTGTGAGACTGCGTACACAATTAGACTAGAAAAGACCTGGGTTCAAATATTTTTACAGGGCCCCTTGGCTTTCATCCCAATTCTTAATCACAATGTGCTAGGTTAGTAAATCCATTCTTAACGACTGTAAATATCTCTTCACAGGTTGTGATCACCAATTGTATACCATCGAACACTACAAGGTAATGAAGCATCACAAACGAGGCACGATAGCCCACTATTATCAACATCACTTCTAAGCGGGTTTGCACACTTACACAATCTAAACTTATTGCCATTAAGCATGAAAGGCACACACATACTCAATGAAAATACAAAAATAACAATGACATACAGGCGGTTCCCATGGTGGCACGCCGGTCCGTACTCATAGCACCACACTATGACAGAAAAGAGTGTGTCCTACCCTGTGCAGGATTGGCACAATTAGGGGCTGGAGAATGGCCTTAGCAGCTAAGAGCGCGGACTACTCTTGCAAAGGACCGGTGTTCAATCCCCACACCCACAATGGCGGACTGAGAACCGTCTGTAACCCAAATTCCAGGAGAAATCTACCAGTTCCAGGAGATCCCAAATGCCCTTCTGACCTCGTGGCATTGCACGACACGGTGCACAGATCCTCATGCAGACAGATCACATCATACATGGAATCAACCCTCTTTCGACCTCTGTGGCATTGCACGACCACGGGTGCACAGACCTGCTAATGCAGACAATACATTCATACATAATAAATTAATTAAAATTAAAAAAAAAGATTCACCATTACACAGAGCCCTCTCCTAAACAAGCCTGCATTTTAAGATGAGAGCCATGCTGGGTACTCAGACCAGAAACCTCAGCATCGGCAACTCTCTTTTGCAGGTTACTGAAAGCCTTTCTTCCTAGTCACACTTGGTCTCAAATGTCCCATGTAGGTCTACTAGCTGTCGGTACCTGAAACATATCAACAGCAGTTCAGGAAATGAAACCGGGGGCTGTTGGCGATTTGATACCTATTCTGTCTGCAGGGAGGATTGCCCTAATTACGTTATGCAGTGTCAGGTGTTACAGAAATCAAGGCGTAAATATTTGTAGAGTTTATGAAGCAGTAGGGATGGTACGCCAGAGGCGGAGTGGTTTCGTTATGATAGAGATTCAGAAGTTCAGACCTGGGTTCGAGGCGAATCACTAGCTCGAGTTGTCCAGACAGGCTTGAGCGTCTTACACCAGAAGCCACAGGACCCCCGGCCCACCTGCCGTGCGTACACATGACATGCTGAGCTCCAGATAGATAACGATGATAGAGTGATACGACAGTACACCGACTAGGAGTAATGACTTGATAGATAGAATACCTAGTTATAGGGTCGTACTAGGAGTACAGGGTTAAACCTGGAGCTTTGGGACACCGATAGATGATCAAGGAAGAGTATAGATAAAGAAAGACGACTATAAGAGAGCTTATTTGTGAGGTTCATCATGACGAAGGGACTGATAAAACTAATAATTATAACAGCAAGAGACCGGGCTACATTGGTGTTATCACACTTGGCTTAACTCCAGCCTCCACCTTAATCCTCTTTCTAAAATCTTCCATCATGTCTTATGAGACAATAGGGTTCTTACATTATACGGCTGTTACCTGCCCGTTAGCTGTTCATCTGGTGGAAAGTAAGATTAATAACTGTATCCTGCAACAACACTCACTCGAGTAAAGGATACTCCTCAAAATAAGCATGTGAGCCTCTATGAACCTCTATCCATATACTATGTGCGTATCCTCGTGGCCTTGACTCCCGAATGTGTCCCTCCACGTAAATTAAAAAGGCATTGGCTCATTCGCAGATGCCCGCGCCCTCCAGTGTTTATACCACATTTTAAATCTATGCAAGGCACAACTATTTATTTTTCTAATTTTGAGTCTTTTCTAGGAGACAGGAAGATTTACTTTGGTCTTCCTTGTGTTCTCCTCTAGCATGTCCTGGCTACCAGGCTGGTGGCAGACTGGCTTGTATGGGTGCTGAACTCAAGCTCGGACTATGGAGGCTTGTCACATGAATAGTAATCTGCATCACGCGCTATAGGTGCTAGAGGTATATTAAGGATGCGCCAAATCTCGTCAGAAATTTCCCACATAGGGCTGAAGGGATGGCTCCGGTCAGTAGAGGGACAGAGGCCGCCAGTGTCGCGAGTGCAAGCAGACGGGACGTCCACTCTGCACTTTATGCTTTCAGTACTCCCCAAAGGCAAGGATAAGCAGACAGCTCTCTGTAAAATGGAGACCTGAACTGGCTCTCATGGTTACAATAATTGCCCAGTCGTTATACCACACGCGCAGGCTGGGATCGTCCCAGTAGCAAAAAAATGCAGATGTCTGCGAATACTAAATAAGAAAATAAACCGGAACTTTCCCAACACAGGTGTAGGGAACTGGGAGTTCCAGATCCCCAGAACCAACATGTGTGGGAAGTCGGTATATCGGCAGAGAAACAAACCCACACTGTGATCAGTATTTCTACTCTACAAAGAAGATACCAAATTAGAGGGTTATCTATACATATAGAATTGGCGATCCAATAATCTCCATAAAAAATAGTATGTCAAGCTCTGTGCTTATTCAAATGTTGATCACTGTTTTGGATAGTCCTCACATCAGGAAGAGAAGGAGTTACTCTAGACCTCGCTAGGATACTTGTGTTTTGGGAATAAGGACTAGGACTGGAAATAATAGGTATTACCATATATCGAATCCACTTCTGAAAGGAAGGTAAGGGACTATAAGTACTCATGAAGGTGGGACCAATCAGTGATATTCCCACAGTAAAGACACATTCCAATGTTTTAATAGTTTATCTGGTGTGTGCTGGAAATTGAACCCTGCAAAAGCTGCCAGTAATTTTTAAGACAAATATTGGGATGTAAAAGCATTGTCCTAAACTGCTATCCGAAACACTAGAAGAGATAGCGGTTATATCGCTGTATATGCATCTTAAACAGACAAGACTGAGAGAGCTCTACAATACAGTTTGCAGCGCGACCAAGCACACAGAGAGCAAATGTGCACCATTTCCTTTCATTTATCTAAGCCCTTTCCAGGTACGTCTTTATCCCAGGCGGTATAGCTAGCGAGTTAAGTATTTAGTATGCCATCGGGAGCGACAGCTGAGCTTGGTGCCACATGCCTTTAATACAGAAACTTGGAGAGGCAGAGGCAGGAGGAATCTTTGTGCGTCCAGGCCAGCCTGGTCCAGGCAGCTGGGGCTAAACAGAGTGAGACCCTGTCTCGAAAAGACAAGAAATAAATAAATAAATAAATAAAAAATAAATAAATAAATAAATAAATAAGAAATAATAAAATAAAATAAAGATAAGCAAAGAGAAAAAAATATTAAAACTACTTACCATGATTAGGGGATACAGATGTTTTGATAAGAGGCTTGAGATGCTCTAAAAATTAAAATGTGTGTATGTGTGTGTGTGTGTGCACATTTGTACCCTTATTTGTCCTTAGATACTGTAAAATCAATAAAGCTGAATGACAAAGATAATTGTGAAATAAAGGCATTTTGGTCCATGTGAGATCTACGACATACTACTGAGAACTTGTCTATAATTTGCTAATATATGCCATTTGTCTTCAAAGGGTTTTGCTTTGTGTTTTATTTTTGCTTGAATTTTAAAGTACTGGGGATTGAATTGATTGGCATCATGCATAATAGATAAATACACTATTTCTGAGTTGTATCCCTGCGTACAATTCCTAGAACTTGTTTGTACCTATTTGTGATTTTTTTTAGGACTATCCTTTAAAAGATAACTGATATTTATCTGAAAGTTTTGTTAGAAGGTTTTCTGTTATATAACCAAAAAAAGAGGACAAGAAATTGAGAGGGAGTGAGGGGATTCGGAAGAGGTTGGTGAAAGACTACTAGGAATAGAAATAATAACGAATATGTGAAATTCACCAAAAAAGTTTTAAAGAGGGGAAAATGTTAACTGTTATGAATATTCAAAGTAATTATTTCAAATACATGTCCTTTCGTTTTAATTATAGTGCATTATATACAGTTATTACTTTGATCAGCCGGGAAAATATCTCTATGCCTGAATAGTTGTAGAGAAAAGGAGTACTACCTCAATTTTATTATATCTATAGAGATATAGACTATGCAATTAAAAATAAATAATTCTGTCTTTAATTTGTGCTGATTTCTAAGTTGCAAGTGCTGTTCATTTGTTTATAAGTAACTAAGTCTTGGATTTTTAACTTTTAATTAAGATTTCCACATATTCTTCCAATGACAATTCCCAAGCAATTCCTCCTGATGAGCAAAGCCAAGGTGATGCTCCACCACAGCATGAAGATGAGGAGCCTTCTTTTCCACCTAGTGACCTAGCAAGCTTGGATGACAAGATCAACAGGTATATTTGTTTTTATTTGTTTTGTTAATGATTATAACTACCTGGAAGAACAAACTGCCTTTGACTACAAAACTGTTAACAAAGAAGGAAGAGAACTTGCTTCTTTTTCAATTACTATACAAAGTATTAAATTTTTTTTACCATATTTTTCTGTATCCTTTGTTTGCCTGATTCTCCTCTGTGTGCTCCTTATACTTAAGCTGTTCTGCCCGCAATAGTTTCCTTTTGCACTTTAATGCCACCTATCTCTTTTACCCAATTTATTGATATGTTAGGTATTTTTTGGTCTTTTTGAGACAGGGTCTCCATTTAGTCCCAGCTAGCCTGGAACTGACTGTGTAGACCAGACTGGCCTTGAACTCACAGAAATCCACCTGCTTCTGCCTCCCATACTCTACCATACTCTGCAGATACATTAGGGTTTAAAGAAAGGAAGACCAAACAAAGACTTTGTTTCTTTTTTTTTTAATTATTTTATTTTCTATATGTATGAATGTACTGCCTGCATGCAGGTTTGTGCACCCGTGACGTGCAATGCCTCAGAGGTCAGAAGAGGGTGCCGGATTCCTCTGGAGCTGGAGTTCTCCTGGAATTGGAGTTATAGACGGTTCTCAGCCGCCATGTGGGTGCTGGGGCTCGAACGCGGGTCCTCTGCAAGAGCAGTCGGTGCTCTTAACCCCTAGGCTATCTCTCCAGCCCCCAAATACTTTGAAAACAAGATGCAAGCTAAAACAGAACTTAACAATTAAAATTCAGTAAAGGATATGAAATGTTTTCTTCTTTCACTTGAATTACCGCTTTTTATTACTCTCAGCAGGATGAGGGTTCAGAAACTGGGCTGGGGAAGGATGAGGGAAGATTAGTTGAAGTAATTCAACGTGTCAGTGTGATTTTTTTTGTGTGTGTGTGTGTGTGTGTGTGTGTGTGTGTGTTTGAGACAGGGGTCTCCCTGTAGCCCCAGGTGTCCTGGAACTCACTCTGTAGACCAGGCTGGCCTTGAACTCACAAAGATCCGCCTGCCTCTGCCTCCCAAGTGCTAGGATTAAAGGCGTGCGCCACCACGCCCGGCCCAGTATGATTTCTATAGCTCAAGACCACTTTATCCAGCAGGATTTCCCTGTGTAGTTCAACCATTTTCAACTTGTAATTTCCTGGTTGCTTTGGAGATCAGTTGGTCTCGGGGTTTTCTGTGACTAAGGCTCTCAGGGCATGTAGAAGACCTGTCTACCTGCCTTTATGATTTTTCCTCTATGTAACAGTATTTATCAACAACTTTCTGTGATCCTACATAGGTAGTACCCCCTATTGTGGGAGTGAGAAGGTTGGAACAGTGACTATCAGTTTTAGATTTTCTTGTTAAATTTTTAAAATTATTTTTATGTGTATGAGGGTACTGCTGCACGTAGGTTGGTGTATGCATGTCACCTGCAGAGGTGAGAAGAGGTTGTCAGCTTCCCCCTGGACCTGGAGTTAAAGATGGTTTTTGGCCACCATGTGGGTGCTGGGAATAGAACCTGGGTCCTCTGCAAGAGCAGTTGGCACTTTTAACTGCTGAGCCATCTCTCCATCCCCTAGATTTTCTTACAACATTCCTCTCCCCATTATCTATACTACTCTCCATTATCTAAACTCCATTCTACCATGCTCTTCCTATAATCTTTCCTCTTCCTGAACTGAGAAATAGCAGGGGTGGAAAATGAAAGATGTTGTCCCTCTCCTTAACTCACCCATACTCTTCTTCTGGGGCTTTGTTTACAGCTTGTTCTTCACTCACCTCTGTAGGTACTCAGCCTCTAATTTTAGATTTCAGTGGGCACATTTTCCTGTCAGGGTCAGGTCAACCAGAGCATCTTGGTGTTGCTGGGTACACAAGCTGGCCTCCTAATTAAGGAAATACCACTCACTGTTACTTCTGTTTTGTGTATCTTTCTTTTCTCTGTTGGTGGCCTTTTATCTTGACTCGTTTCTATAAAATCTCACAATCTCATGGCCATGGTTTATAATATTTGAAAAAAATGTTCCCTTTTTTATTAATCATGTATTTTTTATTTATCTTTATGTATATGAGTGTTCTACTTGCCTATATGGAAGTGTATAGTGTGTGCAGTATCTACAGAGGCCAGAAGAGAGTTTTGGCTCTCTTGAGACTGGAGGTCAAGATGGTTCTTAGGCACTGCATATACACCCAGACCTTTGCAAGAATAGCCACTGCTTTTCTCCAAACCCTATCCTTCAGCCCCTATTCTTAATACACTTAATACTTTTAGAAGCTGCTGATTACTTTGTACTTCAATGGTCTTAAGCTCATTATTCTTGGAATTTGAAAAACTGATGGGTTATGATAATATGAGATCTCAAATTAATTATGCTCTATTACCTGCTGATATGATTCTAGACTAGACATTTTGACCCCTTATTATCTTAATTTTTCTTATGCATGTTCTTCAACAAAAAGCTCCAGAAAACTTTTCTAATTTGGGCATTGTCTATTTTTGCTTTATGTTGATTTGCTAGGATTAGTTTTTCAGAAAGGACTGAATTAAAGTACTCCTAAGTTCTTAGTGGTAGGAAAATTAAAAAGGATATTATCCATTGATAATATCAATTTTGTTAGTTTTTGTATTTATATTAGTCTCTTTTCTGTTGCTGTAATAGAACCACCAAAACCAAGGTAACTTATAAAAGGAAGAGTTTATTTGACCTTACTGTTCCAGAGAGAATTAGAGTCCATTATGGCAGGGAGACATGGTAGCAAGAGGTGCTAGAGAAGGACCAAAAAGCAGACATTCACATCTTCAAGTAGGCACAGGAAGCAGAGGCAAAACTGGCGATTGGCAAGGCTTTAAGAACTCTGTTAAGTCCACCCTTCCAGTAAGGAGCTTCTTCCAGCATTCCAGCTTGGCCACACCTTCTCAGACTTCCCAAAACATCACCACCAACTGGTGACAGACTCTTAGAATATGGGGCTGGAGAGATGGCCTAGTGGTTAAGTGTGCCGACTGCTCTTGCAGAGGACCCGAGTTCGATCCCCAGCACCCACATGGTGGCTGAGAACCGTCTGTAACTCCTATTCCAGGAGAAGTCCAGATTCCAGGGGAATCCAACACCTTCTTCTGACCTCCACAGCATTGCACGACATGGGCGCCCAAACCTACATGCAGACGGTACATTCATATGAATGAGTGAATGAATGAATGAATGAATAAAATTAATAAATAACTAAATAAAATTTTTTCAAAAGAAAGAATACTTGAAGTCTATGAGGGACATTCTCCTTCAAACTACCACAGGTCGTTTTCATTTTTGACACAGGATCTCAAAAGTACAGTCAAAGTGTAGCTTTGACTGGCCTAAAACTTGCTGTGTGGCCTTCAACTTAGAACTCCAACTGCTTCTGCCTTCTGAATGCTGAAATTAAAGATTTTGCCATCACGACCTTTGCATTATCTATATTTTATTTTTAAATTTTATTTATTTATTTTATGTGTATGAACGTACTGTCTGCATGCAGATCTGTGCACCCATGTCATGCAATGAATGCCATGGAGGTTAGAAGAGGGCGTCGGATTCCCCTGGAACTGGAGTCAAAGACAGTTCTCAGTTGCCATGTGGGTGCTGGGAATTGAACCCGGAGCCTCTGCAAGAGCAGTTGGCACTCTTAACTGCTAGGCCATCTCTCCAGCCCCTACATTATTTATAATGAGATGTTCTTAGTGGGTATTTGGCACTTCTAGCTCAAAGTATAGAACCTTAGATACATAAGGAAAAAAGTATTTTCTGGGTAATATAAAAAATATATAGATATAATTAATATAATATATATATATTATAATTTAATAGATATATATATAATTATTATATATATTTTAAAATATATATTTTTAAATATATATATATATATATAAATATATATATATATAAAAATTTATAATAAATAAATATAATAATATATATAATATATATATAAATATATTAATATAATATATTATATATAATATATAATAGATATAATATATACATATATATTTATTATATTAATATATATATATATATATATATATAATATTTATGTTATATATATATATATATAATATATATATATATTATATATATATATATATAGATATAATAATATATTCATATTAATATATATATATAGTATATATATTATATATATATTATATCTTATATATATAATTATATTATTTTTATCTTATATTAATATATATATTATTATTTTTACACACATAGATAAATATATAGAGAGCTGAGCTTTGTATAGTAATAGAAGGATACAGTGGTCTTTCCATAAAGTTTTAGTATACGCATACGATCAATGATGGTATAAAAATTTTCTGGGGGCTTGAGAGATGGCTCAGTGGTTAAGAGCTCTTCCAGAGAACGTGTACTTGTTTCCCTGGACCCATATTAAGTAGCTCACAACTGCCTATCTGCAACTCTAGCAGATCCAACAACCTCTTCTGGGCTCTGTAGGTACCCAGAAACACACACATACATACAAACAAAGAACTTGAAAAGGTTAAAACAAAAATATTTTTTAAGCTTTCCTCAGTTGCCTTTGGGTATAACAATATGTTTAAAACATTATGCATACAAATTTTGCAGATAGATTTTAAGGTTTATAATTATCTTAATAAGGTAAATTGAGGCATTCTCAGTGCTTCACCTGTGTCATGAAAATTAAATAATTTTTTTATCTAGGTCTGGTGGTACATACCTTTATTCCTAGCACCTAGGAAGTGGAAGAAGGCAAATTCCTGTTCAAGACCAGCCTGGTCTACATAGTTTCAGGACAGCTAGAGCTACAGGGAGAGCCCCTGTCTCAAAAAGATGAAAAAAATTCCCCACTGTACCTTATAGCTAGTATACATCTAAGTGGAAATTGAATCATTTTATTTTATTAAAGGTGTTAAATGACCTGTGTGATTACTTTATCTTATTTGACAATCTAAAAATTCTACATGTGAATATATAATATGTATGTGATCAGTTCAGCTTCCTTAAAACTCTTTGTGTTAGCATAATATAGTTACATTTTCTTTATTTTCTTCTTAGCAAAATTACTTGTGCTAACCTGTTGTTTGATTAATGTTCTGACAATAAACCTATTTTATAATAATTCTTAGATCTCAATGGGTGATTCCTGTTTTGCCAAAAGGACTATTAGAAGTGCTTTTAGAAGCTGCTATTGAGCTTAGTAGAAAAGGTCAGTTTCATGTGTTATATTTTAATAGTATGTTCTACTATAAATATAAACATTGTTTATGAAAGCTGTGGTTTTCTTATGAAGTTATCTAGCTGAAATCTTCATTGTATATTTGGGAACCCTGAAAAATATCTGAACCTTTTATATTTTTGTGCAATTTTCCAAGTATTTTCATATGTATAAAAAGGGAAACAATTATTAGAAAACATTTCCAGGCATACAAATTGTTTTAAGGCTTAATTTACCTAAAAATTAAGTTGTAATAATTAATAAACATTAAAGATTGTTTTAATTTAGAAATGCTATTTTTAGGTGCCTGTACGAACTCAATATATATTATTATATATATATATATATTAAATAATATATATTTGATTACTTTCAATTAAGGCATTTGAGAATTTTATTTATAATTATTTTGGCAAAAATTATACTTGCTCTTTCACTTACTAAAATGCCATTAATTTGAAGGACAATAATAGAAGGTCTATTTTTAAATGAAGATTTGTTTTACTAACATTGTGTATATGTATTACAGAAAAATCATGATATCAAAGCCAAAGTTAGGCATGGAGAGGGAGTTTATTCCATGCTAGCCCATGGTGCTGAACCCATGACTCATTCCATAATGGAATCAGCCACCTTAGTCTCCCAGACTTCTTTACACCCAGGAGACAAATGCAGGCAAAAAGCATGTAACACAAAAGAGACAAAACAGGTAACAGGCAAACAACAAAGGCCAGGAATTGGCATCCTGTTAACAGATAACAAATGTAACAACATCCTGGTTTACAATAGATAACATCAAAGGCCACAGGAATGTGACTTTCTGGGGAAAGGCTCCTAACCTGAGTAACCACAGAGTGCAGAGAGGAAGGCTCTAGACTGCCCTTCAGCATTTCCATTACTATAACACTGTCAAGTCTTTTAGTAACCAAGCCTGTTTTGCTACTTCCACTATATGTCTGTTGTAGACCTGGCTGTACTAGAACTCACTCTGTAGACCAAACTGGCCTTGAACTCACAGAGTTCAACATTCTGCTTTCCAGTGTGCTCAGATCAAAGACGCCCATCACTACACCTAGGCTGTATATTTTATAAATAAGCTTGAGCTTTAATATTTGCCTTTTTAAAAGCGAAAACAGATGATTTTTTTTTCAAAAGGAAGATGTTTTAACTATAAGTTCTAATTTTTCAAGAAAAAAGGAAATCTGTTTATTGTTGTTTAGTACCATTTATACATTGAGATTAAGATGAATTGTTTTTTCTGTGTCTGTATGTTTAGGTGAGCATATGTGTCATATACATGCTTGCATGTGCAGGGGCTAGAGCAGAGCATGAGAGTTCCTTAGGAGCTAATTTTTTTTCTCATGCTTACTAAGTAAGCACATTACTGAGTACCCAGATGGATAATCTTCAATGACTTTTTGAAATGTTGTATATAATAGAGTTCTTAGATCAGCAACTTTTATAAACTCTTTTTCAGTTTTTATTTTCATTTTAAGTTTATGAGAGTTTTGCCTGGTTGTATGTAAATGCATCGCCTGTGTGCAATGCTGTCGTAGGCCAGAAGAGTAGTCAGATGCTCTAGAATTGGAATTATGGGCGTTAGCTACCATGTGGCACTCAGAATCAAACTCTGGCCCTCTTCAAGAGTATCTATTTCTTTAACTGATGAGCGATCTCTCCAGCCCCTCTTTATGTTTTTTGAGACAGGGTCTTACTGTGTAGTCCTTCCTGGAAACTGGCCTTGAACTCACAGACATCTGTCTGTCTTGTTGTTTGCTGGGGTTAACAGTATACCTACTACACTTGGCATTGGGCAGGTGTTCAGTATTTGTATTTCATCAAGTAGCACAGATACATATATGGACAGTTCAAGCTTAATAAAATTCCATTTTATAAGGGCTTTTCCTTGTTAATATTTTTTCAGGGAATAATGTGAGGTCATTTACTTTATTATGAAGTAAATTTCCTTGGGGCTGGAGAGATAGCCTAGCAGTTAAGAGACCGACTGCTTTCAGAGGACTGGATGGATCCACAGAAACCACATGATGGCTAAGAAGCATCTGTAACTCCAATTCCAGGAGAACTCCAGTTCCAGGGGAATCAGAAACCTTCTTCTGACCTGCGGCACTACAGGACATGGGTGCACAAACATACATGTAGACACTACACTCATACACTTAGAAAAAAAATTCATACTTAAAAAAAAAGAAGTAACCTTCCAAGTTAAAATGACATTCAATAAGTTAAAATACAGTATGCTTTGAAACATTTTCAGTTAATATATGTATGTGATTTGTTGTGATTTATACAGTATAAACTTCCTTTTTACAGTTTGTTGAATGTAGAACTCTTTCTGAATTTGGTCCTTTTGAGTGTTTATAATGCCCATCTTCTTTCTAAAACCTGCAATATTTTTGCCAGTTAGAAACCATAACAGTCATATGCTTGGCCAGAGAAATGTTTTCTTGTACAAATACGTGATTTTTCACTTCCTCTTAGGTCTTGATGTTAAAAGTGAAGCATGTTAGCAGTGTTTTCGAGATGGTTTAACTATAGCTTTCACTAAAATCCTTACGGATGAGGCAATGAATCAATGGAAGTTTGAAATTCATGTGAGTTTTATATATTATATAGGAATGTAGATTTATATGGTGATCCTGTAGTATGTCTTTGAAAAATATTACTGCTTATATTAACTCTACTGATAGGCAGTAGAGTTAGTAAAAAAGGTTAGTTTCATGTGTTATATTTTAAATAGTATGTTCTACTATAAATGTAAACATTGTTTATGAAAGCTGTGGTTTTCTTATGAAGTTATCTAGCTCAAAGTTTCATTGTATATTTGGGAACCCTGCTCTTAACCGCTAGGCTATCTCTCCAGCCCCCAGAGCTTGAGATTTTCAAAGCCTTGATTATATGTCACCTGGATTCCAAAGTGTCTTGTAACGTTGTATATAAGATATGATAGAAACAATTATCAGATATGATACAACCAACTTATGTGATTCATGTTCTGTTTTGTTTCTTTAAAAAATCTAAAACGGGGAACAATTACGTACAGCTGAGATACGAAATGAGGTAATTTCATAACACTTTTAATTAGTAAATGTAAAGTGTAAAGCAAAATATTGTGAAAAGTATTAACTTTGATCCTTAGTAGTAAAAAAAAATGTAGCTTCCCCTGGAAATGTACACAACTCTGTAATCAACAGTTTACAAATTCTAATATGTATATATATATACATATAATGTATATTAATATAAAAAGATAATATATATATAATATATAGTATATTATATATATGTAAATACTCATTATATATATATTATATATACATATATATATTATGTATATATATAATATATATATATGTATATATATGATATATGTATATATATCTATATATGTATATATATGTATTATATATTATAATACATGTTTATTATATATATACATATATATGTATATATTGTAAATATATATATTATATATATATACATATTATATAATATACATATATAATATATACTCTATTTATAATATATATAAGATATAGAGAGAGAGAGAGATGGAGAGAGACAGAGAGATAGAGACAGAGCATTTGTACAACTCAGTACAATCAGACCCATTCCTCCCAATACTCCAAAGCCCCATCAGAGCTCCTGAATTACAGCATCCAAGCTAAGCCATATCATATCCAGTCAAGCTCTCAAGCCCAGATGTCCTTTTGTGCAAATGAATCCTTTGGGTTCTAGTCAGCCTATCTAGGAATACTAGGTAAGGCATATTCTTCCTTACCCAACAGTACTCAGTCTCTTGTAGTTGTCAATGGAGGGTAAGTCCCTGACCCATTTCTCTTGGTCTGTTTTGAGACTTTGTTCCAGATGGCATGGGTTCCGTGTCTCATGCCCTCGTTGCCATAAGTTTACATGTCAAAGCTTACTCCTGACTGGAAGCACTGGTTAGCTGCATTCATGCACTGGCCCTAGCTCTTATAATATTTCTTCCATCTCTTCTGAAATGATCCCTGAGCCATTGGTGGGTAAAGTTTAATATAGGGGCCCTATCCAGGGATATACATTTTGGAGGCTCCCATTCTTTGAAACTTAACTAGTGGTGGCCTTCCGTTTGCCAAACACACTATACTATGTAAGGAAGCTTTACTGGTGAGAATTCAGGGATATACTCTTTTTCTCTCTGCCTCTAAATCTGCCTATAGAGGTTCAACTGTAGATGTGTGTCCTAGGAATGGTAATCTTTCAGATGTATATGGTCTGTATCTGAACAGTTACGGTATTCAGAAGTAGCCAGTGTCAGTTGCAAAGAATAGCTTTTTAGGTGAGTGGCCTACAATATGCTTATCTGTAGCTATAAAATTCGATAGTTTAGCCAGGCGTGGTGGTGCGTGACTTTAATCCCGGCACTTGAGAGGGAGAGGTGGGTAGATCTCTGTGAACTCAAGGCCAGCCTGGCCTACAGAGTAAGCTCAGGACAGCTGGTACTAATACAAAGACCCTGCCTCAAAAATAGCAAAAAAAGGAAAAGAACTAAAAAAGAAAAAAAAAAAAACATAGTATATGCTTAATTCATTTGTCTAGAGATATAGCANGTGATAAGCTTTTCTCAGGCTCTATGTCCTCTCCATCCCTGTGCATTAGGCTGAGGTTATAATGGCTGCCATGTGTTTACTCCCATTAAGAGTGTGCCAAGACCAATTAGATGCCCATTGACAGTCCCCCATACAACAGTGCATCTACTATACCAATAGAGTTAGATTACTAGGAAGCTCATCATGGTTGTTAGGCGTTAGGGCTGTACCACCTGATTGATTTTATCCCCTAGCAGTGTGCACATTACCCTACTTTAAATGAGTACTTCATTTTATGTAGAAGGCTTCCAGACCCAATGTTTTCCGTTCCATTTTTCTGCTATATCCTATTCCTTGAGTGTCCTATCCTCTGAAACTATCCTTGAGGTAGGTCTTATTTTTATTTCGGTAGATAATCAATGATTTTGTGAGTAGCACTGCCTTAGTTTTCGAGAGCATCTTGATGCTCTCATCCAACCATTCCAAATGGAGTGTATCTTCCTGTCTTGCCTGTGTTTCCGCCACACCACCAGTTTGTACCACCCATGCACTAAGTGCTAGGACAGTGTACGTGAATTTCTACATCAGGTCTTGAGGGCATCGCACTACAATCTTGGTTTCCCTAGCCTCCAAAAGGCAAACTGTGATTCTAGTCTTCTTTCTTTTCCATTTCCTCCTTTCCCTCCAAGCCCAAAGTACCCCAAGGTGCCCAGATTCCGTCTCCCCCCATTAACATCTGGATTACATGTCCCCTGCTCAATTGTCGTCTTTTCTTTTCGCCTTGGCATATGTATCTTTCCACATCTTGGCCCTCTACATAGGATATAACCCAGTGTAAGGGGAATTGGTTGGTCATCCACAAATTGCAGGGAGAATATATGTCATCTGGGTTTTTTATTTTGCGTTTATGTTCCCTCACTCAGAATCTACCATTCTCTGCGCAACCACATTCCATTTCCTTCAATCTCATGAATCATCCTTTGCCTACTGATGAGATACTGCATTGTTAGATTGTACACATTATACCAGCATCTTGTGGATATCCATCTTTGTCTGTGAGTATCAGCAAACATGTTCAAATTACATGTGGTAAGAGCTATATGCGATAGTTGCTACCAAGCAGTAATATACTGGACTCGTGACTATTTCATTTGTGGAATATGATCTTTATTGGGAGAGACTGCGCCGACCACTAAACCTTCGGGCCCCTGGTAGGTAGAATATGTGTACAATGTACATGCCCCCAATAGACGAATTGTGAATTATCACAACGTTCCTACATTCTCTCCGAATATTCCTCAAGTCTGGCTGTACGACCTTCTGATCCTACGTTTTTAGGTTCAGCATATACCTTATAGTGTCAGGCCTGCTCTCCCACTTCGACTGGCTTTTCCTTCCCTCTAACTGGCCTTCTCGATTCTCCGCTGTTGATGCCTTTCGATCGCTGAATTAAGAGGCCTTGCCGGAGCAGTATGTGCTGCTGACGCAGTCTAGATTGTATCTTAGCCATTTTATGCTTTCATTTGAGAATTCTCTGTAAGCCCATCTTTTAATTCAATTAGGTCATTTTCTTGCCACTGTTGGCTTTTTTTTTTTTTTTTTTTTTTTTTTTTTTTTTTTTCTTTTATATTATAATATTGTGTAGAGTAAAGATTTTTCTCCCACTCAGTGGGTTACCCTTCACTTCCCTGGTTTTTTCTTTTGCTGTACAGAAGCTTTGTAGCCTAATAAGGTCCCACTTATTGATTGTTGACTTTAATGTCTGAGCCATTGATGTCCCATTAAGAAAGCCCTTTCCTACTCCTACATAGAGGAGGGTACTGCCTATGTATTCTTCTTGCATTTTCAGAGCTTCAGATTTTATATTGAAGTTTTTGATCGACTTTAAGTTTTTGTACAGGGAGAAAGTTAAGGGTCCATTTTCGTTCTTCTACAGTGGTGATCCAGCTCTGCTCCCACTGTTCATTGAAGATGCTGTTTTTCTCGCTGTGGTATATTCTTGACAACTTTGTCAAGTATCAGGTGGCTGAAATTCTATCTATTCATGTTTGGGTCTTCTCCTTTCTTCAATTTAACTTTGGGTCTAGCTTGGTACCATGCTGTTTTTATCACTGTAGCTCTGTATTACAACAAGATTTGGTATGATGATGTGCAACCCCTCTCCCCGCCCCCCAGCGTTGTTCTTTTTGCTCGTATGTTTTGGCAATCTGGGATCTTTTGTTATGACATACGATTTTTTGGATGATATTCCCTAGCTCTGTGAAAAATGCTGTGGGTATTCTTATTGCCATTGCATTGCTGATTCTACCAATCCGTCAGCAAGGTAGATTTTTCAATCTCCTAGTGTCTTCCTCAATCTCTTCAAAGTTTCAACATTTTCATTGTAGAAATCTTTATTTAAAAAAAATTTTTTTTTTTTTTCTGTATGGTGTATCAATGTACTGTCTGCATGCAGGTCTGTGCACCCGTGTCGTGCAATGCCGCGGAGGTCAGAAGAGGGTCTCAGATTACCTGGAAATGGGTTCTCCTGGAATTGGAGTTTCAGACGGCTCTTGGCCGCCATGTGGGTGCTGGGGTTCGAACCCAGGTCCTCTGCAAGAGCGGTCGGCGCTCTTAAACGCTAGGCCATCTCTCCAGCCCAACTGTAGAAATCTTTAATGTCTTTGATTTTTACAAGTTGATGTTGTTAAATGCTACTTTACTGAAAGTATTAATTGTTTCTTGAAGGAATTTTTTTACTAATGTGTAATAGCATATTATCTGCAAATAGATAATTTTACTTCTTTCCAATTTCTTTTCCTCTAATTTTCTTTTTTCTTACTGTTCTTAGGAGTTTGAACTAGTGCATTAACAAAGAGTGGAGAAGAGGCACTGTCTGATTCCTATTTTAATGGGAATACTTCCAGTTTTTCTCCATTAAGAATGATGTGGCTGTAGGTTTGTTATGTATACCTTTAATGACATAGAGGTATATTCCCTCCAAACCTATTCCTTCTAGAACTTTGTGTGTTTTTTTGTTTTACTGTTTTGGAGACAAGGTCCCCCAGTATCCCTAGCTGTCCTAGAACTCAATTGTAGACCATGCTGGCCTTGACCCACACGAGATCTCACCTGCTTCTTCTTCTGAGTGTTGGGATTAAGCATGCACCACTATGCCATCAATGCACGATGCCGTAGGATTTTGTCAAAGAACTTATCTGTGTCTAGTATATAACTATGTGATTTTTGTCTTCTAAGTCCATTTCTATGACTTATGCCATTTATTGACCTACCTATGTTGAGCCTTCTCTGCAACTCTGGAATAAAGCCTGCCTGATCAGGTGGATTCTCTTTCTGATATATATGCAGTTTGTGAGTATTTTGTTCAGTAACTTTGCATGTATGTTCATTAAGGATATGCGCCTAAAGTTTTCTTTATTTACCTGGTGTTCTAGTTTGTCTTCCATTGCTGTGACAAAACACTCTGACTGACACGAACTTGGGAAGGAAAGGGTTTATTCAGTTTACATCTCCTGGGTCACAGTTCATCCTTAGGAGCCCAAGGCAGGAACTCGGGAGCAGAGCGACGAACACAGGAGCAGGAGCGAGAGAATCATGTCTCACTGGCTTGCTTCTCCCTGGCTCATGCTCAGCCTGCTCTCTTATACAGTACACAACAACCTGCCAGGTTGGCACCACTCATTGTGGGCTGGGCCTCCACATGCTACAGTCAAACAATACTCCACAGATGTGCCACAGGCCAATCCATGGGCCAATTCCCCAATTGAGGCTCCCCAACCCAGGTGTGGCAAGCTGACACTAAAGCTATCAGCACAATTGTCCCCTTGTCAACTTGAAACAAAACACATCACTATTTAACCACACTTTCCATTCTTGTCCCCAAGTATGATATTAAAATTAATCACATCCTAAGACAGTACAACCTTAAAAGACCCACAGTTCTTAAATGTCCAAATACTTAAAAGTCACAGTCTCTTAAAAGTCTCTTAACTGTAGGCTGCTGTAAATCCAAAACAAATACTGTCTTATTCAAAGGTAAGAATCAAGCACACTCAAACAAAACCTAATCCAGCAAGTAGCTCAAGGCTGAAACCTGGATTCACTCACGATCTTCTGGGCTCCAAAGGGTTTCGGCACTCCCCCTCTCGACTCTGCCGCCATGTGCACACAGCTCATCTCGCAGGCCCAGGTCACTCCTTCCACACCGCACGCTGCTCTTGGGTGGTCATCACGGTTCCCAGCATCTTAAAAAGCTGGGGTCACCTCTGAAACTGAGGCAGCACCTCACCAATGGTCTTTTCTGACCTCTCCTGGTGCAAGCTCAGCTTTGTCCATGACTCCTTGCAATCCTGGGTTTCACTGCACCCGAGGTGCACTTCCACCAATGGTCTTTCCTGACCTCGCAAAGTGCTGCTCTGTGTGACCCCCTCAAATTTCAACACCGGAACAATATAGGAGACTCTTACACATTACCAAGTCCTGCTTCTGGCTTGATATGGAGGCTCAGTCCCCTTCTGGATTACAGCTTCTGTGTGCTGACCCTGAAGAAATTCTTCCCAGAAGATTTCACCACAGTGATGCTGGTTTCTTGTTACTTACAGCTGATATTTAGCCCCAGCTAACCAGCATCAATTGTCCCAGTACAACAAAGATTTCACTTCAGGTTCTGGTCTCTTGGTACTTACAGCTGATTCTTCAGCTCCAGCTGACCAGAACCCACAGAATACACAGTCCTGATGATCTCTGCTCCCCTTTGAAACTAGAAACTTCACAAGCCAGGCCTCCATCTTCTACAACTCCTTCAGCAAAACTGCTCCAGCTCCACAGCAACAATCTTTAGGCATTCAATGATCTTCCCAGCCCAAAGTTCCAAATGCTTCCACAATCCTTCCCCAAACACCAAGGTCAGGTCTGTTACAGCAATACCCCACTCTTCTGGTACCAATTTCTGTTCTAGTTTGTCTTCCATTGCTGTGACAAAACACTCTGACTGACACCAACTTGGGAAAGAAAGGGTTTATTCAGCTTACTTCTCTTGGGTCACAGTTCATCATTTAGGAACTCCTATGCTGAGCCTTCCCTGCAACTCTGGAATAAAGCCTGCCTGATCACGTGGATGTTCTTTCTGATATATGCAGTTTGTGAATATTTTGTTGAGTTACTTCCCATCTATGTTCATTAAGGACACAGGCCTAAAGTTTTCTTTATTTACCTGGTTTGGGTATTACAGTGATACTGGGTTCATAGAAGGGGGTTGCAATTTTTACCTCTGTGTCTATATTTTTGTTTAGATTTGTTTTGTTTTTTGTTTTGTTTTGTTTGTTTTGTTTGTCTTTCTGAGACAGGTTTCCTGTTGGCCTCCAGTGGCCTGGAATTGCTATGCAGACCAGGCCGGCCTTGAACTCATGGAGATTTCCTGCCTCTGCTTTCCAAGTGCTTTGATTAAGAAAGCACCCCCATTCCTAACCCTGTTTTCTAGGCTTTTGTTAGTTTGAGAAGTATTGGTTGTAGATGTCTCGAAAATCTGGCATAAAGCCGTGGGGCCTGGATTTTTTTTTGGGGGGGTTTTTTTTTTTTTTTTTTTTTTTTTTGTCTTTTGTTTGGGTCTGTTTAAACTATTGACCTCTTCTTGGTTTAATTTCGGTGGTGTCCATGTCTCTGGAAATTAATCCATTTCGTTTAGATTTTCAAATTTAATGGAGTACAGATTTTAAGTATTCCCTTCAAATATTCTGGATTGTTTTTGGTGTCTGTTGTCATGTTTCTCATTTCGTCTCTGTTTTTGTTCATTTAAATCTGTTCTTTATTTTGGTTGGCTGGGTCAAGGGTCTGTCTCTCTTGTTTAACCTTTCAAAGAACTAGCTCTTAAATTCATTGGGGTTTTTTTGTATTTTTTGTTGTTGTTGTTTGTTTCTGTTTCATTAATTTCTCCTTGATTTTGTATATCTCTTTTCTCTTCTAGGTTTGGGGTCCAATGTTCTCCCCTTCCAGATTTAGAGTTGGCTGTTCAGTCTTTTACATTTGCTTTTTGATTTTTTTTTTTTTTTTTTTTTTTTTTTTTGTTTTGTGTTGATTGCATCATTGTTGTGAGATGTCATGCAATTGTCCACGAGGTCAGAAGAGGAATCAGATTTTTGGAGTGGAGTTAAGATTGTTGTTTGCCATGCATGTGGGTGCTGGGATCAAACCCAGGTCCTCTGCAAGCAGTTGGTGCTCTTAACTTCTAGGCCTTCTCCCAGTACCTGTTTCTGTATTATTGTAATGTAGGCATAGAGACTATAAATTTCCCTGTGAGGATTGTTTTGACCCGATGTTCTGTTGAGTTATATTCTTTTTTTTGTCTTTTTGGCAGGGTCTTCCTGTAGCTCCAGCTGTTCTGGAATCTCTCTGTAGATCGGGCTGGCCTTGAACTCAGAGTGGTCTGCCTGCCTCTGCTTCCCAATGTAGGATTAAAAGATTGCACCACCATATCCAGCAGTATTTCCATTTTCATTTAGTTACAGGAACACTTTTTTCCTTTCTTAATTTGTTCTTTGACCCATTGATCATTCAGGACTAGTTGTTTAATCTCCATGAGTTCCTGTGTTCCTATGGTCTTGATTATTAGTTTATCCCACCGTGGTCTATAGAATCATGAAATTATTTCGATTTTTAATTTGTTGAGTTTTATTTGGTCCCAGATATGATCATTTTAGGAAAGCTTGCATGGGCTACTGGATTAAAAAACGTGAATTCTTTAGTATATGGGTATTAATTGTTCAGATGCTCTTCTTTATTCTTAGTCCAGTTGATCTGTCTATTGGAAAGAGTGCATAGAGAGTGCATATTTATTGAATTGAGATTAATGTGTGTTTTATAGTCTTGGAGTACTGTTTTTACAAATTTGGGTGCATCAGAATTTGGTACAAATGTATTCATTATTGGACTGTTTTCTTGGTCAATTGTTTCTTCAATTAGAATGAAGTTACCCTCTTTATCTCTTTTCTGACTAGTATTAATTTGAAGTCTCTCTTGTCAAATATTAGAATTGCAGCACCTGCTTGTTTTTAGAGACATTTCCTTAGATATTTTTCCATCCTTTCAACCTAAGTTGTGTCTGTCCTTGACAGTGAGATAGTTTCCTTGAAGATCACAAAAGATGGTTTTTCTTTTTGATCCATCTGTTACTCTGTGTCTTTTGACCGGGGAAGTTGAGGCCATTTATATTTAATGATATTGTTGAAAGGTGTGTATTGGATACTGTCATTTTAATTTTGGGAAATATATACATGCCATTAATTTCTCATTTGACATGTAACCTCTTAGGTATAGAAACTGAAATTTTTGAAATGATTGGCGAACTTGAATATGTTGTAAACTTTCTTTTATGTAGTAATGCAAGTGTTTATTTAGACTTATAACTTATACCTCTAGAATAAAAAAATACCATTGTGAAAAAGTAGCTATTGGTTGTGAACAGAATGTGGTAATAAACAACCTGTAGTCACTACTTCATTTGAAGTCTTTTTCAGGTAGCTTTAAAAAAAAATATATTCCATTTTGAGAGAGTCTTTTTATGTACTGCAATATGTCCTCAAACTCATTTACAGTGTTTTTAGCCTAAATCTTCCTGCATCTGTCCCCCAATGGTTCTAGATTACAGGTGTGTCATCATGCTAGTTCTGAGGTATAAAATTATACAGTGAATTAATCATTTTTATGAATTGTCAGTTCAAAATATTAGTGAAGTTAAGCCGAATTTAGATGATTAATTTAGAAATGGAAAATGAGTATTATTAACAAGAATGAGACTATTCTCTATATGAAATTGCAATCACAAATTGTAAATGATACTATCTTCCCCTTTTCGTTATTTAACAGAGGTGTATTATTAATAATACCCATCGGGTAGTGGAGCTTTGCATGGCCAAGTTATCTCAAGACTGGTTTCCACTTTTAGAACTTCTTGAAATGGCCTTAAATCCTCATTGCAATTTTCATATCTATAATAGTACACGTCCTTGTGAATTAGTTTCTTCAAAGGTTCAGTTGCCTGAAGATGAACTCTTCGCCTGTTCTCCAGACCTTCGTCCCCCTAAGGTGTGTTGGTTTATTATTTTCAGAATTAAATATTAACTTTTTTCTTTTCTTTGCCATAAATAATGTTGAAAAATAAAATGAACCCATTTAATATAATAACGAACCAGTCTACATGTGAATTCATTTAATATCTGTTATTAATTGAACTCCTTTGAATGAGTAACTCATAAGTTAAGCATGAAGTAAGCTTATAAACAATGAATGACTGATATGTCGTCTTACAAGAAACTACCCTATATTTTGGGGGGGGAGAATATTTCTACTCTTTCAGTTGACTTAAAAATGTTATAGGCATTGTCTGCACTTTGTTTTCAGTGTGTCTGTATATGTATATTTATGTGTGCATTTAAAACAACAGAAAATATTTAGACTATATAAATTCACATTTACATGCTAGCTTTGGCAGCACATATACTAAAACTGGAGAGAAGATTATGGTCCCTGCACACGGATGAAATGCAAATTTGTGAAGTGTTCCATATTTTTGCCAAAATTTTATCAAGAGAATATAAGTTCTTCTGAAAATCCCACCTTTAAATATCCCTTATCCAAGAGTCAAATTTACCTGACAATTTTAATTGGATCACTGTAACAGTAACCACTTATTTTGGATACTTCCTGTGACATGTCCTATTTGTGTGCCCCTTTCTTGGGGAGATCCTAGGCAGATTAGTAGAAATTTCATTAGTCATCTAAATCAAAGTCATCAGTTTGATTATGGAGAATTTGTGAAACTTCAGCTAGATGACGAAACCCAATATCAAACTGCTGTGGAAGAGTCTTTTCAAGTAAACATCTGAAGTGTGTAAACATGTGCATCTATGTGCCTGCAACCGCCATGTTTAAGGGGAAGACAACACGAAGTCACCATTTCAGTAATTTGATGTGCATATTAATAAAAGTAATATTAAAAAAATTCACATTCACATTTACATTTTCTTCTCTTATGAAACACAGAAGTGTTTTTATGCAATTCAAACTTTCACTTGGACCAAAAAAAAAAAAAAAAAAGTTATAGCGGGCGTGGTGGCGCAGCCTTAATCCTAGCACTTGGAAGAGAGCAGGGATCTTTGTGAGTTCAAGGCCAGCCTGGTCTACAGAGTGAATTCCAGGCCAGCTGGGCTACAGGGAGACCCTGTCTCGAAAAGACAAAAAAAAAAAAAAAAAAGTTCACTTGACTCCTTGAGTCAAGTAATCTTTCATCCCTCCTCAACTTCAAATGCAATATAGTTCTGCTTATAGTAGTAAAAATTTTAACATCTCAATGAAACAGTGATGAAAACAGAAAGCAATGTTCTGTCAAGACAACTAAAAAGTATAGCCAAAACCATAGAACTGACCATCTGAAAAATAGATAAGACTTGTTTTATAGATGTCAGTATGATGTTTCAATATCACTTTTCATGGCTTTTTAATATCTGAAATCCAACTGAAATGTAACTAATAAATTGGTGAAAAGCCTATAAAAATAAGAAAACCATGACAATGTGAAGAATCATCCCTAAGTACATAGAAGGAAAAAAAATGATGTAGACTTCCTTTCTTTGACTGGAGTCAGAGGTGTCTTTTTATGTCAGTTATTATTATGAGGTAATTGAGTGTTTCTCTTATCAGAGGACTGATTTTTTTATTGGTGTTGCTTATTCCACACTAACTGAAATACATATTAACCTATGACCTTTCCCTCCCTCCTTCCCTGGCTACTTTTGTTTAAGACAGGGGCTTCAATCTCTCTAATTCTCTTGGTCCTCTTACTAAGTGCTGGTATTAGAACCATGTGACAATACACCTAGCTGTTAGGGAATTTTCATTTAATCTTTTAGTAATGACAGTGAGGGAATAAGTTAGTTTTAGAAGTTTGTCCTTTAATGTAAAAAATTTCAGTCCTTGAGTTACATTAGTTTATTTCCTAAAGTGGATTTTATAATTCTTAAGTTTCTCATTTCAATTTTTGTTGGATACTGTTTGTTTGTTCTTTTGAGACAGGTTCTCCTGGCCGCAGCTGTCCTGGAACTCTCTGAACTCACAGAGATCTACCAGTTCTGCCTCCCGAGAGCTGGGATTAAATTCATGCTCCACCACATCTGGCCCATGTTTTGTTTTTGTATTTTTGAGACATATCTCCTATAAACCAAGCTGTCCTGAATTTTCTATGTAGACCCAGGGTAGCTTGATCTCAAAGAGATTGTCCACTCATCTGCCTACTGACTTCTGGGATTAAATTTATCATGCCTGGTATACTCTTTTACTAGCTTCAAATATCCTAATTTCCTTTACATTCTACCACACCCCCTCTTCCGCAGATTGTTCCCTAGGCTTAGAAAAGGGGCACAGGTGGATGAGAAGTAAAACAGTCTCTCTCTGAGCTGTTGACTTGGACTCTGGTCAATTCTGGCTGTTTCCTTTCATGGGCTGACAGTTTGTCCAGGAAAACCTTTCGATCTACTATGAAGCACAAACAATTAGATATATAGTATTTAAGCAGCACTATAGTTATGGTAGGTTACTTTGGCATAGACACATATGTTTGGATGATATGTTAATCTATGAGTTACATTTTCCCCCCTGTTAAATATGACAGGGTCTTACTGTGGCTTATAACATCTCCTAACCTGTAGAGACTGTAAGCTTGTGGCATCAGCCATGGGTTATTCCTCCAAGGAGAGAGCCAATAGCCAATTAGATTTGGGATATGGTAGAATGTAAAGGCTGCGATTGGGGTGAATGGTGAAACTACAGCAATGTAGTCTGGACACTCATTTGATCAACTTGATTGAACAAACAACCTGTCACCCCCCACTGAATGGTGGGGGCTGTGGGGGTTTGGGCACAACAGCCTGCAGATTGGTTTTGCACGAAGGATGCCTGTACTCATGGATTATCACTTATAGCTAAAAAATGAAAAAAAACAAAACAAAACAAAAAAACAGAGAAAGATGCAAGACGGTTACAGCAGAATACATGATCTGGGATGGGGTGAGGGTGGGGGGGGGGAGGGAAAAGGAAATATGCCTGATATGAATTGGAAAACGATATACGAAATGCACAAAGCATCAATAAAAATTAAATAAAAAAAAAACAAATATCCTAATTTCCAATATGATTTATCTTTGTTCCATAAATAAAGATGTCTCGTTTAATTTCTGTTTTATTCGATTTTAACAGTTTTTCTGAGAGTGTGTGTGTGTGTGTGTGTGTGTGTACATACATGTTTATACCAAGTTTGTGCATGTATGTATATGTCAAGGACAGAGGTCAGTGTTTTGTTTGTCCCCATCTAAATTTATGAAATAATGATCTTTTGGTGACCTTGAAGATCAATGATTGGCTACACTGACCCTCCATTCTCAGGGATCTTCCAATCTGCTTCCTCATTGGTGGAGAGTATTGCGTCGCCTTATAAAACTTTTTTAGAAGGATCCTGGTGATTGAAACTCAGGTCCTCACGCTTGCCTGGTAAGCAGTTTACTAATGGAGGCTTCTCTGTATCCCTTATTTTTCTGCTTAATTATAGAAAATATTTCTATTTCAGATTTATAATAATCTATTCTCTGTCTCTCTACTTTGTTATTTTCTCCTAAAAATGACTATCAGAAGATGAGATTTTCACATCTTTGTCTAGTCATGTTTATTTTTAATTTTTAAATTTATTTTTGTGTACGAATATTATGGCAGCACATGTGTAAGCGTATCCATCCATGTAAGGCAGACCCCAGGGAGGATAGACAAGGGCTTTGGATCTTCTGGAACTGGAATTATGAGCAACTGTATGAATGCAGGAATTTGAACCTGTGTCTTCTGCAATAACAGCCAGTGCTTTTAACTGCTAAACCATCTCTCTAGCTCCCTAATATCTTAATTTTAAAATTTGTATCATTTTTTCAGACAGGTTCTTCATTTAGTCCTAGTTGGCCTTGAGATCTCTCTGTAGACCACCCTGGCCTTGAACTTATATAGAGATCTGCCTGCCTCTGCCTCCCAAGTGCTGAGATTAAAGGCATGTACCACCATGCTCAGCTAAAATTTAGATCTTAAATACAGAAAACGTTTAGCTTTATAACTGATGTCTAATTTGTATTCAGTACTCATATGTGATATCATCAGATGGCTCTAAGTTATTTTATATAATCTCAGGGGAAATTCCTAAAATGACAGCATTTAGAGCTTTATGAATACTTGTGCTTTTACAACCTAAGTGGTTTGAGCAGTCTTTAATAAATAATTGAATGTTAGTGATTGATTAAATCAAAAAGTACATTTCTTGCCAGGTGTCGTAGCGCACGCCTTTAATCCTAGCACTCAGGAGGCAGAGGCAGGTGTATCTTTGTGAGTTCAAAGCCAGCCTGGTCTACAGAGTGAGTTCCAGGACAGCTGGGGATACCGGGAGACCCTGTCACAAACAGACCAAAACAAAACAAAACAACAAAACAAAACAAAAAACCCCACATTTCTTAATCTTAGCACTTTGGAGGTAGAGGCAGGTGACCTCTGCGATGTGAGTTCAAGACCCGCATTACATACAGGTAGAGCATTTCTCAAAAAATAAAAAATAAAAAAACAAAAACTACCAAACAAACACATTTCACTCTTATCATTAACTTATAGGGTTGGTTCGTGGATCTCATTAACAGATTTGTCAGATTGGATGGCTAGAATGGCTGACAGCTGAGAGAATGGCAGTAAGCAGCATTTTAAAAACATGTACTGATTTTGTGTGTGTGTGTGTGTGTGAGACAGCATCTTCAAGCAAATGGTGCTGGTTGCAAAACTGGATCAACCACTTGTAGAAGAATAAAAAATAAACCCTTAGAAGAGAAAACCCACAGAGTGGTGTGAGCACATTGTTTACATATATGCAAGTATGTGTGCCATGGCAATCATAGGAAAATAAGAGATTTCAACATTTGGGGTCTGGAAATCAATCTCAAGTCCTCAGACTTGGTAGTAAATCCCCTTATCCACTGAGCCTAATTTTTTGGGGGGGTTGCTTTTTTAATACAGGTATGACCTTACCCAGCTGGAACCACACAAGCTGATTCTCTGCCTCTGCCTAAGTTTGGATTAAAGGTGTGTACCATGAGCCATTTTATTAGTTCAATAAATTACTTTTTTGAATTTTTTTTGACTAAATTTTTTTTTTAAACTAAGTACTGCTTGGCGTAGTGGCACACGCTTTAATCCCAGCACTCAGCAGGCAGAGCCGAGGGTTTTTGTGAGTTCAGGCCACCTGGCCACAGAGTGAGTTCCAGGACAGCGGTGGGACTATAGGAGACCCTGTCAAAAAAAAAATTTTTTAAACAATAAACAACAAACAAAAAATAATCTAAGTACTATTTATTACTAAAGTTGAAACTAAATATTCTTTAATAAGAAACAAGGAGTGATTAAAAGTGTTAAATAACTTAAAACATTTTTCATAAACTTCAGTTTCAATATAGGTGACCGTAATGTCATTTTTTGGTAATTTCTATAAACAGCAGAAGTTATCTTTAAAAGATGGAATCCTGGGGCTGGAGAGATGGCAGCGCGAATTAGAGCACTGACTGCCTCTTGCAGAGGAGGGTTCTACCCACACCACATGCAGCTGAAAACCATCTTTAGCTCAGTTCCAGGGAATCCGACACCCTCTTCTGACCTCTCGCGCAGTGCACGACATGGGTGCTCACCAGACCTACATGCAGACATACATCATACACATACGAAAACAGTAAATAAATTTAAATTTAAAAAAAGATGGAATCCTATTTTGTAGCCCTATCTGATCTGAATCTTTTACATTGTAGACCAGACTGCCCTAAACACATAAGATTGGTCTTCCCTTGTCTCCTGCGATTAAAAGGGTGCATCACCATTGGCCAGGTTTAAAATTAATTTTTGAGCAAGATTGTAATTTTGAATGAATAGAAGTACATAAAAATATTTTAGTGTGTATTTTGTGCCAACATTATATGTGTTTTGTGAAAAATAATCTTTAACTTAAAGATTTCAGTAGTGGAAAGTACTAGAATGTGCTTTGAGGGGTCTTTTGTGGTGTATAGAAGATAATATACTGTACATCGTTTTATTATCATTTTATGTATATGAGTATATTGTTTGCATATATGTAAGTCACCCATGTTGCACAGCACCCATGGACAACAGAAAAGGGCACTGGGTCCTGGACTGGAGTTATGGACAGTTGATAGCCGCCATGTGGGTACTGGGAATTGAACCCAGAACTTCTGTAAGAGTAGTCAGACCTCTTAACCAGTGATCCATCTCCCCAACCCCAAAATATTATATATTTATACATTATACACAGGCTTTGGCTCAGTTTTGAGGCAAAGATTTTTTTGTATGTATCTGTGCAATTCCTATGCTTTGTAGAATGTCAGATAAAATGACAGTGTTCACAAGTTGTACTTTTCAGTTAACATAAAAATGATAATGTTTAGAAAATTATAAAACTGTTTAAGAGGTATGCTAATGTAGCACCTATATTGGGAAATTTTTGCTTATGCAGAATTAAATTTCAGGCAGTCAACTATACATTATAGCAGTTAGCTCATTTTATTTATTAGATGCATTTTGTAACAAATGTTAATTCTATGAAATTATTTGTTACACTGTTAATAACTGCATCACATCAAAACAGAAGCACTACAGAACCTGGATTTTGAATCTGCACTGTTTTATTTGTGTTTTTTAAAAAGTTTTCAGTCTACATTGAAACAAATATTTGTGCTATGCTACATTTAGGAATGGATACAGCAAAATAATATCTTATCTATAGTCTTACAAGATAGTCTTCATCAACCACAGTATGTGGAAAAGCTAAAGAAGATCATTTCAAATTAAAGAAAAAGCTCTTACTTTACAGGATCTGGGATTNTTACACATTACCAAGTCTGCTTCTGGCCTGAATGGAGGCTCAGTCCCCTTCTGGATTACAGCTTCTGTGTGCTGACCCTGAAGAAATTCTTCCCAGAAGATTTCACCACAGTGATGCTGGTTTCTTGTTACTTACAGCTGATATTTAGCCCCAGCTAACCAGCATCATTGTCCCCTACAACAAAGATTTCACTTCAGGTTCTGGTCTCTTGGTACTTACAGCTGATTCTTCAGCTCCAGCTGACCAGAACCCACAGAATACACAGTCCTGATGATCTCTGCTCCCCTTTGAAACTAGAAACTTCACAAGCCAGGCCTCCATCTTCTACAACTCCTTCAGCAAAACTGCTCCAAGCTCCACAGCAACAATCTTTAGGCATTCAATGATCTTCCCAGCCCAAAGTTCCAAATGCTTCCACAATCCTTCCCCAAACACCAAGGTCAGGTCTGTTACAGCAATACCCCACTCTTCTGGTACCAATTTCTGTCTCTTTGTCTTCCATTGCTGTGACAAAAACACTCTGACTAAACCAACTTGGGAAAGAAAGGGTTTATTCAGCTTACTTCTCTTGGGTCACAGTTCATCATTTAGGAACTCCTATGCTGAGCCTTCCCTGCAACTCTGGAATAAAGCCTGCCTGATCACGTGGATGTTCTTTCTGATATATGCAGTTTGTGAATATTTTGTTGAGTTACTTCCCATCTATGTTCATTAAGGACACAGGCCTAAAGTTTTCTTTATTTACCTGGTTTGGGTATTACAGTGATACTGGGTTCATAGAAGGGGGTTGCAATTTTTACCTCTGTGTCTATATTTTTGTTTTAGATTTGCTTTTTGTTTTTGTTTTGTTTTGTTTTGTTTTGTTTGTCTTTCTGAGACAGGGTTTCCTGTTGTAGCCTCAGCTGGCCTGGAATTTGCTATGCAGACCAGGCCGGCCTTGAACTCATGGAGATCTTCCTGCCTCTGCTTTCCAAGTGCTTTGATTAAAGACATGCACCCCCATTCCTAACCCTTGTTTCTAGGCTTTTGATTAGTTTGAGAAGTATTGGTTGTAGATTGTCTCGGAAAATCTGGCATAAAGCCGTGTGGACCTGGACATTTTTTTTGGGGGGGGGTGTTGGGTTGTATTACTATTGCAATTTCCTCATTTGTTATGGGTCTGTTTAAACTATTGACCTCTTCTTGGTTTAATTTCGGTGGTGTCCATGTCTCTGGAAATTAATCCATTTCGTTTAGATTTTCAAATTTAATGGAGTACAGATTTTAAGTATTCCTTTCAAATATCTGGATGTTTTTGGTGTCTGTTGTCATGTTTTCTCATTTCGTCTCTGTTTTTGTTCATTTAAATCTGTTCTTTATTTTGGTTGGCTGGGTCAAGGGTCTGTCTCTCTTGTTTAACCTTTCAAAGAACTAGCTCTTAAATTCATTGGGGTTTTTTTGTATTTTTTGTTGTTGTTGTTTGTTTCTGTTTCATTAATTTCTCCTCTGATTTTTGTTATTCTTTTCATCTTCTAGGTTTGGGGTCCAATAGTTCTTCCCCTTCCAGAGTTTAGAGTTGTGCTGTTCAGTCTTTTACATTTGCTATTTCTGATTTTTTAAATTTGATTTATTCTTTATGTGTTTGAATGTACTGACTTGCATGCAGGTCTGTCTGTGCACTCGTGTCATGCAATGCCACTGAGGTCAGAGGAGGTCATCAGATTCCCCTGGAACTGGAGTTAAGATGGCTCTCAGCTGCCATGTGGGTGCTGGGGATCAAACCCAGGTCCTCTGCAAGAGCAGTTGGTGCTCTTAACTTCTAGGCCTTCTCTCCAGTACCTGTTTCTGATTATTTTGTAATGTAGGCACTAAGAGCTATAAATTTCCCTGTGAGGATTGTTTTGACCCGATGTTCTGTTGAGTTATATTCTTTTTTTTGTCTTTTTGAGACAGGGTCTTCCTGTAGCTCCAGCTGTTCTGGAAATCTCTCTGTAGGTCGGGCTGGCCTTGAACTCAGAGTGGTCTGCCTGCCTCTGCTTCCCAAATGCTAGGATTAAAGATATGCACCACCATATCCAGCAGTATTTCCATTTTCATTTAGTTACAGGAACACTTTTTTCCTTTCTTAATTTGTTCTTTGACCCATTGATCATTCAGGACTATGTTGTTTAATCTCCATGAGTTCCTGTGGTTCCTATGGTCTTGATTATTAGTTTTATCCCACCGTGGTCTGATAGAATCCATGAAATTATTTCAGATTTTTTAATTTGTTGAGTTTTATTTTGTGTCCCAGAATATGATCAATTTTAGGAAAGCTTGCATGGGCTACTGGATAAAAAGTGAATTCTTTAGTATATGGGTATTAATTAGTTCAGATGTCTCTCTTTATTCTTAGTCCAGTTGATCTGTCTATTGGAAAGAGTGCATAGAGAGTGCATATTTATTGAATTGAGATTAATGTGTGTTTTATAGTCTTGGAGTACTGTTTTTACAAATTTGGGTGCATCAGAATTTGGTACAAATGTATTCATTATTGGACTGTTTTCTTGGTCAATTGTTTCTTCAATTAGAATGAAGTTACCCTCTTTATCTCTTTTCTGACTAGTATTAATTTGAAGTCTCTCTTGTCAAATATTAGAATTGCAGCACCTGCTTGTTTTTTAGAGACATTTCCTTAGAATATTTTTCCATCCTTTCAACCTAAGTTCGTGTCTGTCCTTGACAGTGAGATGAGTTCCTTGAAGATCACAAAAAGATGGGTTTTCTTTTTTGATCCATTCTGTTACTCTGTGTCTTTTGACCGGGAAGTTGAGGCCATTGATATTTAATGATTATGTTGAAAGGTGTGTATTGGATACTGTCATTTTAATTTTGGGAAATATATTACATGCCATTAATTTCTCATTTGACATGTAACCTCTTAGGTATAGAAACTGAAATTTTTGAAATGATTGGCGAACTTGAATATGTTGTAAACTTTCTTTTATAGTAGATAATGCAAGTGTTTATTTAGACTTAGTAACTATTACCTCTAGAATAAAAAAAATACCATTGTGAAAAAGTAGCTATTGGATTGTGAACAGAATGTGGTAATAAACAACCTGTAGTCACTACTTCATTTGAAGTCTTTTTCAGGTAGCTTTTAAAAAAAAATTATATTCCAATTTTGAGAGAGTCTTTTTATGTACTGCAATATGTCCTCAAACTCATTTACAGTTTGATTTAGCCTAAAATCTTCCTGCATCTGTACCCCAAATGCTGAGATTACAGGTATGTGTCATCATGCTAGTTCTGAGGTATAAAATTATACAGTGAATTAATCATTTTTATGAATTGTCAGTTCAAAATATTAGTGAAGTTAAGCCGAATTTAGATGATTAATTTAGAAATGGAAAATGAGTATTATTAACAAGAATGAGACTATTCTCTATATGAAATTGCAATCACAAATTGTAAATGATACTATCTTCCCCTTTTCGTTATTTAACAGAGGTGTATTATTAATAATACCCATCGGGTAGTGGAGCTTTGCATGGCCAAGTTATCTCAAGACTGGTTTCCACTTTTAGAACTTCTTGAAATGGCCTTAAATCCTCATTGCAATTTTCATATCTATAATAGTACACGTCCTTGTGAATTAGTTTCTTCAAAGGTTCAGTTGCCTGAAGATGAACTCTTTGCCTGTTCTCCAGACCTTCGTCCCCCTAAGGTTTGTTGGTTTATTATTTTCAGAATTAAATATTAACTTTTTTCTTTTCCTTTGCCATAAATAATGTTGAAAAATAAAATGAACCCATTTAATATAATAACGAACCAGTCTACATGTGACTTCATTTAATATCTGTTATTAATTGAACTCCTTTGAATGAGTAACCTCATAAGTTAAGCATGAAGTAAGCTTATAACATATGAATGACTGATATGTAGTCTTACAAGAAACTACCCTATATTTTTGGGGGGGAAGAATATTTCTACTCTTTCAGTTGACTTAAAAATGTTATAGGCATTGTCTGCACTTTGTTTTCAGTGTGTCTGTATATGTATATTTATGTGTGCATTTAAAACAACAGAAAATTATAAATTCACATTTACATGCTAGCTTTGGCAGCACATATACTAAAACTGGAGAGAAGATTATGGTCCCTGCACACGGATGAAATGCAAATTTGTGAAGTGTTCCATATTTTTGCCAAAATTTTATCAAGAGAATATAAGTTCTTCTGAAAATCCCACCTTTAAATATCCCTTATGCCAAGAGTCAAATTTTACCTGACAATTTTTAATTGGATCACTGTAACAGTAACCACTTATTTTGAATACTTCCTGTGACATGTCCTATTTGTGTGCCCCTTCCTTGGGGAGATCCTAGGCAGATTAGTAGAAATTTCATTAGTCATCTAAATCAAAGTCATCAGTTTGATTATGGAGAATTTGTGAAACTTCAGCTAGATGACGAAACCCAATATCAAACTGCTGTGGAAGAGTCTTTTCAAGTAAACATCTGAAGTGTGTAAACATGTGCATCTATGTGCCTGCAACCGCCATGTTTAAGGGGAAGACAACACGAAGTCACCATTTCAGTAATTTGATGTGCATATTAATAAAAGTAATATTAAAAAAATTCACATTCACATTTACATTTTCTTCCTCTTATGAAACACAGAAGTGTTTTTATGCAATTCAAAACTTTCACTTGGACCAAAAAAAAAAAAAAAAAAAGTTATAGCCGGGCGTGGTGGCGCACGCCTTTAATCCTAGCACTTGGAAGGCAGATGCAGGCGAATCTTTGTGAGTTCAAGGCCAGCCTGGTCTACAGAGTGAATTCCAGGCCAGCTGGGGCTACAGGGAGACCCTGTCTCGAAAAGACCAAAAAAAAAAAAAAAGTTCACTTGACTCCTTGAGTCAAGTAATCTTTCATCCCTCCTCAACTTCAAATGCAATATAGTTCTGCTTATAGTAGTAAAAATTTTAACATCTCAATGAAACAGTGATGAAAACAGAAAGCAATGTTCTGTCAAGACAACTAAAAAGTATAGCCAAAACCATAGAACTGACCATCTGAAAATAGATAAGACCTGTTTTATAGATGTCAGTATGATGTTTCAATATCACTTTTCATGGCTTTTTAATATCTGAAATCCAACTGAAATGGAACTAATAAATTGGGGAAAAGCCTATAAAAATATGAAAACCATGACAATGTGAAGAATCATCCCTAAGTACATAGAAGGAAAAAAAAATGATGTAGACTTCCTTTCTTTGGCTGGAGTCAGAGGTGTCTTTTTATGTCAGTTATTATTATGAGGTAATTGAGTGTTTCTCTTATCAGAGGACTGATTTTTTTATTGGTGTTGCTTATTCCACACTAACTGAAATACATATTAACCTATGAACCTTTCCCTCCCTCCTTCCCTGGCTACTTTTGTTTAAGACAGGGGCTTCAATCTCTCTAATTCTCTTGGTCCTCCTTACTAAGTGCTGGTATTAGAACCATGTGACAATACACCTAGCTGTTAGGGAATTTTCATTTAATCTTTTAGTAATGACAGTGAGGGAATAAGTTAGTTTTAGAAGTTTGTCCTTTAATGTAAAAAATTTCAGTCCTTGAGTTACATTAGTTTATTTCCTAAAGTGGATTTTATAATTCTTAAGTTTCTCATTTCAATTTTTGTTGGATACTGTTTCGTTTGTCTTTTTGAGACAAGGTCTCTCTGTAGCCGCAGCTGTCCTGGAACTCTCTGGAACTCACAGAGATCTACCAGTTTCTGCCTCCCGAGAGCTGGGATTAAATTCATGCTCCACCACATCTGGCCCATGTTTTTGTTTTTGTATTTTTGAGACAATATCTTCCTATAACCCAAGCTGTCCTGAATTTTCTATGTAGACCAGGGTAGCCTTGATCTCAAAGAGATCTGTCCACCTCATCTGCCTACTGACTTCTGGGATTAAATTTATCATGCCTGGTATACTCTTTTACTAGCTTCAAATATCCTAATTTCCTTTACATTCTACCACACCCCCTCTTCCGCAGATTGTTCCCTAGGCTTAGAAAAGGGGCACAGGTGGATGAGAAGTAAAACAGTCCCCTCTATCTGCAGCTGTTGACTTGGACTCTGGTCAATTCTGGCTGTTTCCTTTCATGGGCTGACAGTTTGTCCAGGAGAAACCTTTCGATCCTACTGATGAAGCACAAACAATTAGATATATAGGTATTTAAGCAGCACTAATAGTTATGGTAGGTTACTTTGGCATATGGATGATATGTTAATCTATGAGTTACATCCCCCCCCCCCGTTAAATATGACAGGGTCTTACTGTGGTTTATAACATCTCCTAACCTGTAGACACTGTAAGCTTGTGGCATCAGCCATGGGTTATTCCTCCAAGGAGAGAGCCAATAGCCAATTAGATTTGGGATATGGTAGAATGTAAAGGCTGCAATTGGGGTGAATGGTGAAACTACAGCAATGTAGTCTGGACACTCATTTGATCAACTTGATTGAACAAACAACCTGTCACCCCCCACTGGATGGTGGGGCTGTGGGGGTTTGGGCACAACAGCCTGCGATTGGTTTTGCACGAAGGATGCCTGTACTCATGGATTATCACTTATAGCTAAAAATGAAAAAAAAAACAAAAACAGAGAAAAGATGCAAGACAGTTAGGAGCAGAATACATGATCTGGGATGGGGTGGGGTGGGGGGGAAGGGAAAAGGAAATATGCCTGATCTGAATTGGAAAACGATGTATGAAATGCACAAAGCATCAATAAAAATTAAATAAAAAAAAACAAATATCCTAATTTCCAGTATGATTTATCTTTGGTCCATAAATAAAGATGTCTCGTTTAATTTCTGTTTTATTCGATTTTAACAGTTTTCTGAGTGTGTGTGTGTGTGTGTGTACATACATGTTTATACCAAGTTTGTGCATGTATGTATATGTCAAGGCCAGAGGTCAGTGTTTTGTTTGTCCCCATCTAAATTTATGAAATAATGATCTTTTGGTGACCTTGAAGATCAACGATTGGCTACACTGACCCTCCATTCTCAGGGATCTTCCAATCTGCTTTCTCATTGGTGGAGAGTAATGTGTCGCCTTATAAAACTTTTTAAGAAGGATCCTGGTGATTGAAACTCAGGTCCTCATGCTTGCCTGGTAAGCAGTTTACTAATGGAGGCTTCTCTGTAGCCCTTATTTTTCTGCTTAATTATAGAAAATATTTCTATTTCAGATTTATAATAATCTATTCTCTGTCTCTCTACTTTGTTATTTTCTCCTAAAAATGACTGTCAGAAGATGAGATTTTCACATCTTTGTCTAGTCATGTTTATTTTTAATTTTTAAATTTATTTTTGTGTACGAATATTATGGCAGCACATGTGTAAGCGTATCCATCCATGTAAGGCAGACCCCAGGGAGGATAGACAAGGGCTTTGGATCTCTGGAACTGGAATTATTAGCAACTGTATGAATGCAGGAATTGAACCTGTGTCTTCTGCAATAACAGCCAGTGCTTTTAACTGCTAAACCATCTCTCTAGCTCCCTAATATCTTAATTTTAAAATTTGTATCATTTTTTCAGACAGGTTCTCATTTAGTCCTAGTTGGCCTTGAGTCATCTCCTGTAGACCACCCTGGCCTTGACTTATATAGAGATCTGCCTGCCTCTGCCTCCCAAGTGCTGAGATTAAAGGCATGTACCACCTGCTCAGCTAAAATTTAGATCTTAAATACAGAAAACGTTTAGCTTTATAACTGATGTCTAATTTGTATTCAGTACTCATATGTGATATCATCAGATGGCTCTAAGTTATTTTATATAATCTCAGGGGAAATTCCTAAAATGACAGCATTTAGAGCTTTATGAATACTTGTGCTTTTACAACCTAAGTGGTTTGAGAGTCTTTAATAAATAATTGAATGTTAGTGATTGATTAAATCAAAAAGTACATTTCTTGCCAGGTGTCGTAGCGCACGCCTTTAATCCTAGCACTCAGGAGGCAGAGGCAGGTGTATCTTTGTGAGTTCAAAGCCAGCCTGGTCTACAGAGTGAGTTCCAGGACAGCTGGGGATACCGGGAGACCCTGTCACAAACAGACCAAACAAAACAAAACACAAAAAAACAAAAAAACCCCCATTTCTTAATCTTAGCATTTGGAGGTAGAGGCAGGTGACCTCTGCGATGTGAGTTCAAGACCCGCATTACATACAGGTAGAGCATTCTCAAAAAATAAAAATAAAAAAACAAAAAACAAAACCAAACAACCATTTCACTCTTATCATTAACTTATAGGGTTGGTTCGTGGATCTCATTAACAGATTTGTCAGATTGGATGGCTAGAATGGCTGACAGCTGAGAGAATGGCAGTAAGCAGCATTTTAAAAACATGTACTGATTTTGTGTGTGTGTGTGTGTGTGTGTGTGTTGTGTGTGTGTGAATGTGTGTAGCACATTTGTTTACATATGTGCAAGTATGTGTGCCATGGCAATCATAGGAAAATAAGAGATTTCAACATTTGGGGTCTGGAAATCAATCTCAAGTCCTCAGACTTGGTAGTAAATCCCCTTATCCACTGAGCCTAATTTTTTTTGGGGGGGGTTGCTTTTTGATACAGGGTTGACCTGTAGCCCCAGCTGGCCTGGAACTCACACAGCTATGCCTGACTCTGCCTCTGCCTCCCAAGTGTTGGGATTAAAGGTGTGTACCATGAGCCATTTTATTAGTTCAATAAATTACTTTTTTGAATTTTTTTTGACTAAAGTTTTTTTTTTTTAACTAAGTACTGCTGGGCGTAGTGGCACACGCCTTTAATCCCAGCACTCAGCAGGCAGAGCCTGGAGGGTTTTTGTGAGTTCAAGGCCACCCTGGTCCACAGAGTGAGTTCCAGGACAGCTGGGACTATAGGAAGACCCTGTCTTGAAAAGACAAAATTTTTTTAAACAAATAAACAAACAAACAAATAAATAAATCTAAGTACTATTTATTACTAAAGTTGAAACTAAAATGTCTTTAATAAGAAACAAGGAGTGATTAAAAGTGTTAAATAACTTAAAACATTTTTCATAAACTTCAGTTTCAATATAGGTGACCGTAATGTCATTTTTTGGTAGTTTCTATAAACAGCAGAAATTATCTTTAAAAGATGGAATCCGGGGCTGGAGGGATGGCCTAGCGGTTAAGAGAGACGACCGCTCTTGCAGAGGACCCGGGTTCGATCCCCAGCACCCACTGGCGGCTGGAACCGTCTGGACTCCGTTCCAGGAACTCCAGTTCCAGGGAATCCGAGACCTCTCTGACCTCCGCGGATCGCACGACACGGGTGCACAGACCTGCATGCAGACAATACATTACACTAAAAAAAAAAAAAAAAAAAAAAAAAAAAAAAAAAAATCCTGGGGCTGGAGAGATGGCCTAGAGGGTAAGAGCACTGACTGCTCTTGCAGAGGACTGGGGTTCGATCCCAGCACCCACATGGCAGCTGAAAACCATCTTTAGCTTCAGTTCCAGGGAAATCCGACACCCTCTTCTGACCTCCGCGGCATTGCACGACATGGGTGCACAGACCTACATGCAGACAGTACATTCATACACATCCGAAAAATAAATTTAAATTAAAAAAAAGATGGAATCCTATTTTGTAGCCCTATCTGATCTGAATCTTTTACGTTGTAGACCAGACTGCCCTAAACACATAAGATTGGTCTTCCCTTGTCTCCTGCGATTAAAAGGGTGCATCGCCATTGGCCAGGTTTAAAATTAATTTTTGAGCAAGATTGTAATTTTGAATGAATAGGAGTACATAAAAATATTTTAGTGTGTATTTTGTGCCAACATTATATGTGTTTTGTGAAAAATAATCTTTAACTTAAAGATTTCAGTAGTGGAAAGTACTAGAATGTGCTTTGAGGGGTCTTTTGTGGTGTATAGAAGTATAATACTGTACATCGTTTTATTATCATTTTATGTATATGAGTATATTGTTTGCATATATGTAAGTCACCCATGTTGCACAGCACCCATGGACAACAGAAAAGGGCACTGGGTCCCCTGGGACTGGAGTTATGGACAGTTGATAGCTGCATGTGGGTACTGGGAATTGAACCCAGAACTTCTGTAAGAGTAGTCAGACCTCTTAACCAGTGATCCATCTCCCCAACCCCAAAATATTATATATTTATACATTATACACACGGCTTTGGCTCAGTTTTGAGGCAAGATTTTTTTGTATGTATCTGTGCAATTCCTATGCTTTGTAGAATGTCAGATAAAATGACAGTGTTCACAAGTTGTACTTTTCAGTTAACATAAAAATGATAATGTTTAGAAAATTATAAAACTGTTTAAGAGGTATGCTAATGTAGCACCTATATTGGGAAATTTTTGCTTATGCAGAATTAAATTTCAGGCAGTCAACTATACATTATAGCAGTTAGCTCATTTTATTTATTAGATGCATTTTGTATACAAATGTTAATTCTATGAAATTATTTGTTACACTGTTTAATAACTGCATCACATCAAAACTCAGAAGCACTACAGAACCTGGGATTTTGAATTCTGCACTGTTTTTATTTTGCTTTATTTAAAAAGTTTTCAGTTTCTACATTGAAACAAATATTTGTGCTATGCTACATTTAGGAATGGATACAGCAAAATAATATCTTATCTATAGTCTTACAAGATAGTCTTCATCAACCACAGTATGTGGAAAAGCTAAAGAAGATCATTTCATAATTAAAGAAAAAGCTCTTACTTTACAGGATCTTGATAATATCTGGGCAGCACAGGTAAGAAATTTTCTTAAGGAAGTAAAGCCATTGCAGGTTTTATGTAATGACTTATATTTCATGTTTATGTTGCTTGAATTTCAGTAAGTCATTTGCTATGTATGTACAAAAATCCTGTCAATCTGATTTTAATGGCCTCATCTATAAATTTATAGATGGATTATATATATTGTCAGAATCATATGAATCATATATCAAAATCATTATCAAAGGAATACCTTTTTAAAGATTTTAAAGAATGTTAAAAATTGAAGAAGTTTTTCTATAAAATATAGGAAAAACATTAGAAATGGTTTACATTACTGTATTTGAAAAAAAAATGATATTTAGCCCAGCGTGGTGCTGCATGCCTTTAATCCTAGCACTCTGGAGGCAGAGGCAGAGGCAGGTGGACCTTTTTGAGTTCAAGGCCAGCCTGGTCTACAGAGTGAGTTCCAGGACAGCTGGGGCTACAGGGAGACCCTGTCTCAAAAAGACCAATAAAACAAACAAAATAAACCAAACAAAAACCCCCACAAATGATAGTTAGCCAGGCATGGTGGTGGAGGCCTTTAATCCCAGCACTCTGGAGGCAAAGGTAGGCAGATCTCAGTGAGTTCAAGGCTAGCCTGGTCTACGGAGAGAGCTCAATGCCAACTAGGACTAAAGGGATGCCCTGTATTAAGAACACTAAAAAAAAAAAAAAAAAAAAACCAAAACCCATACTTATTAATATGGGAGATTGTAACTTTTCATAGCAATACACAGCATTAATATTTGAACTAATGTGTGATTTCTTTCATTGTTGGAAAGACAGATTTTTACTCATAGAGAACTTTGGAAATATTCTGTTATTTTTAAGTTGGAAAAGTTTGTTTGTTTTTTTGTTTGTTGTTTGTTTGTTTGGTGTTTGTTTTTGAGACAGGGTTTCAAAATACCCCAGCTGGCTTTGAACTCACTGAGATCCACCCACCTCTGCTTCCCAAATGCTTTCATTAAAGGTGTAGATCACAACAGCAGGTTAAAAGTTCTGTGTGTGTGTGTGTGTGTGTGTGTGTGTGGTGTGTGTGTGTTTTGTGTTTCTTTTAAGGCGGGTCCCCCGCTGTCCGGGAACTCCCCCTTGCGGATACATCTGAGAGAGCATTAACTTCTAGAATATATAAACTACTCAAAAAACAAAGAAGTAAGAAAATAAATGACTCACTTAAAAGATGAAGTAAAGACCTGAATGGAGACTTCACAAGTGAGGAAATAGAGATGGCTGAGAAACATCTTCCAAAAAGTGTTCAACATCACCAACAATTAAGGGAATGTAAAACCATTTTAAGATATCCTCTCACCCTGATAATGCTGGCAAGGATCAAGGAAACAAATGATACTAAATGCTGGAGAGGTTTCGGGGAAAGGGGAACACTCATCCACTGCTGGTGGGAATGCAAACTTGTACAACCACTATGGACAGCAGCATGGAGAACCATTAAAAGACTCAAAACGTAGGTCACCAGTCTTTCTGTTCAGGGAGGTCTTGGAGAGCCATTAATGGGACTTCAGCCAGTGTCCAGTCTATAAAGAGGAAAATCTGCTCATGCTTCAGAAAGGGAAGCCTGGTCTAGCAAGACCTGATTTTGTCCTCGAGTGGATGGAACTGGTAAATGAAAAGCTGAGGGGCTGAAGAGATGGCCTAGCAATTAAGAGTGCCGACTGCTCTTGTAGAGGACCCGAGTATGATCCTCAGCACCCACATGGAGGCTGAGAACTGTCTGAAACTCCAATTCCAGGAGAACTCCAGTTCCAGGGGAATCCGACACCCTCTTCTGACCTCCGCGGCATTGCACGACACGGTGCACACACCTGCATGCAGACAGTACATTCATACACATACCGAAATAAATAAAAATTAAAAAAAAAAATTAAAAAAAAATTCATGGAATAGAGGAGTTTTTCTGTCCAACACAGGTCTAGGTATTTCCCCAAAGTCCATTGTACAATTCTTTTTTTTGGGGGGGTCTTTTTGAGACAGGGTCTCCCTGTAGTCCTACCTGGCCTTGAACTCATGGAGATCTACCAGCCTCTGCTTCCCGATTGCTGGAATTAAAGGCATGGGCCACAATTCCTGGTCTTGTAAGATTCTTTTTTTATTTTATTTTATTTATTTTATTTATTTTTTATTATGTGTATATTATTACAAAGAATATATTTTTATAAAGACAGCAAAAAGAGAACTGAGATTATTACTATAAAGAAATCAATATAAAGGGAGGCAGAATGGGTGAAACATTTTTAAGCGCAGTCCAGTATGAGATAGAAAATAGTCGGGGATGGTGGTGTATACCTGTAATTCCAGCACTCTGGAGGCCGAGACAGAAGTACCTCACATTCCTGATCAATCTGGAAAACTTAGTAAGACCTTGTTTCAAAATATTTAAGAAAATGGACTGAAAATATACTTCAGTGGCAGAATGCTTGCTTGGTGTGCAGGAGGCGCTACGTTCAGTCCTTGGGACCTACCGTGGTGGGGAAGAGCACGAAGAGAACAGAGGCAACGTGGACTGAGATTAGCCCTTCAAGGGGGTAGGCCTTCCTTCTGTGTTCTTCCTCCTTTCTCTTTCCATCCTTCCCTTCTCCTTCTGGCTTTATTCCATTATTATTTTTCATGCCTCAGATATGTCAGAAAGGGCATGATGGAAAATTTTTGTCAACCACATTTCTCTCTCTCTCTCTCTCTCTCTCTCTCTCTCTGTCTCTCCCTTTCTCTCTCCCTCTCTCCCTCCTCTCTCTCTCTCCTCTTCTTCTTCTTCTCTCTCTCTCTCTCTCTCTCTCTCTCTCTCTCTCTCTCTCTCTCTCTCNTTCAACAGAAGTATGTCTTCTTAATAATGGAATGAAGCTAAGTGAAAGGAAAATTGGGCTGAACATCAAGGAAAAATAATTACCTAACAGAAAGGTCTGTGAGATGGTGGACTGGTCTCTCAGGAGGACAGTGGCAGAGCCAGTGTGCTGGAATCATTTATAAGTTGGCTGCTGAAAACCCCTGAGAGTACGCCGAGGGAACAGGACTGCGTTGACAAGAGAGTGGACACCATGACCTCAAAGGTCTTTTCCATCTTTAGTGTCAATGATTTTGTGATCATCCGCTTCTCACTGAAAAGCTCCAGCAGCAGCTGTTCTCTGGGGTCCGAGACATGTGAGATAATTGTTCAGAAGTTACACAGTGATGAACCATCTGTTCCTGGTCTTTTTCCACTCAAAACTGGCTGGAGAAGTGAAGGGGATGAAGGAAATGAGGAAGAAATAAGTCCACGGCCTCAAAATCAGCATTATTGTCTGTGTTTTTTCACTCAAAATATTTGTCTTAATGAATGTTCTTAAGGTTGTATCTAAACACAAAAACATTTTTTCCTGGACTTTACCATACTAAATGTTTTCTCAACAGGTAGTTCTAAGTCTTATCTAGAGAAGCCTGCTTGCTGGTTGTCGGGGATGAGTAACAATCGCTCCGTTGACAGCATGGTTAGAACGCCCGCACGCCTGCACTGCACATCTCAGAATTATCCAGGCAATACATTTCTCAAGATGTCAACCTTCTGCTGAAACAGAAATGACCTACTTTGTAAGGATCTCATGTATTTGAAATCCAAACTTATGCTTTTTCTTCAACTGGGAACAGAAGAATGTGGATTAAAGTGCTTTAGCCCTAAGTTTAGGCATGGTCATAAGGAACCTAGGATCAGATACAACACACAGAGGTCTTGCCACCTGCAATGCAGTATTTTCAGTGCTTGGTGGACGTGAACTCATTTCTTTCTTGTAACCACTCAGGAGACATGAACTATTATTACAATTTAAGAAAACACACAAAGATCATAAACCTTGCCTCCAGTCACAAAGCCAGGAAGATTCAAAACCTGTTCTGCAAGCCATTATAGCTCCAAGCCAAGGGTAGGTCTTGGTTAGAGTAAATTCCTGCTTTCTACAACAGTAAGTCAGGTGCCATGGTAATTGAATATTATCCAAGTAGTTGAGACACTGAGGCAGGAAGATGCACGTTTGAGGTACAGCCTGGGACTATAGGCACGGCTCTGTCAAAAAACAAGCAAACATAGAACAACAAATGAGGGTGGGGGAGGGAGGGAGGGAAAGCCAAAGACTGGTTTGGATGTCTCTTATTCACTTCTGTCTAGACCCTGAACAGTTCCTGGCAAATGATGGACATGTCCTAAACTCTGGCTAGGATGAATGAATGGATAAAAGTTGATGCCAAGACCAAAAAAAAAAAAAAAAATCTCTCCAAGATGGTGTTGTGGCGCACACCTAACTCTAGCACTTGGGAGGGCAGAGGGCAGGTGGATCGTTTGTGAGTTCAAGGCACAGCCTGGTTACAGAGTGAGTCCAGGACAGTGGACTACAGGGAGACCCTGTCTAGGAAAAGCACCAAAACAAAAAAAAAATGATGTAGTAAAATCTCATTTTTAAGGCAAACTTATTTACTACAAATGTTCTGAATGGAAAAAGTACTTTTGTGTTCTTAATCACTGGAAGGTGATCTCAACTTCTTTTAGCTTTGAAAGTTGTTCCTCTATCAGTCTCTCACTGACCTCTGAGCATAGGTGAATTGCACTGATATGAGATCTCCAAGTACCTGTGTCCCCATGACATGGCCATTCTCCTGTTTCAGTGTATTGTCCTCTGCTTGGTTGCTTGTCTTTCTGGCAATCTTCAAGGTTCTACAAGTTCTGTAAGGGTATTTCTTGTCTGTGTTTCACTCACCATTGTAACTACAGCTCTAGCACTGATGGGCACAACAAGGTCTGCTTGTGTGAGGTAGCTGAGTGAATGCTTGAGGGTATGTTTTTCAACTTTTATTTTTTGCCGTGGTATTAATTACTTTTCCATAAGGCATACCTCATTTCTCAATCGAATTTAGAGTCATTTCCCCTCTCCATATCCCCACCCCAACCGAGTCCCTGCACTCTGCCCTACATGTCCTGAATATTTTTTGAGTCTTTTCCATTTTTTGTATTCTCTATCTTTTTTTTTTCAAAGAAAAAAAAAAAAAAAAAAAAGTATACACACACACACACACAAACACCCACACACATATTATATGATGTTTATATTATATACATAAATTCTACATACATACATCATATCACTTGATTTGGAGGACTTTTTTCCCTAAAAGATATCAGTTTTTCCTTAAGGAAGTGCTAAACAACTATCGATCCTGCACTTTTGTTCCACACTGGGGACTTTCCCTTCCATGGTCCCCAATGACGTCCCGTAACGCCACGTGTCCTATCTTGATCAACCTGGCCTCCATGTTATTACAGCCCAGGGAGGCCAAAATGGAGCTATGATTTGATGGGCGACATCCCTTAGCTCGTTTAGTCCACTAATGACTGGGTATCTCAGTAGTCCCCATCTGGCATTGAAGGTTTGGAGGATTTTTGGAGAGACATGAGTCTTTTCATATTGGAGGGTTAAAACGCTGTGTCTCATGTCTTTGAGGAGTGCCCAAAGGGGTGGCAGCCACAGGGTAGATGCACTTCCAGTAAGAATGCAGACAGGCTAAACAACAGTACTCTTTTTTTCTTTTTCACTTTTTACTAGATCTCAAGTTTTATGTCTGCAGCTACAGTTTCTCTGGTCTTACTGATTATTTCAGGTTTTACTTTTCTTTTGGCTGCTTAAGGCCACACAGTTAGGCCCAGATTAACCAAGTTTTGTTTTCTCAAGGTCAGTTGAGTATCTGGTCCTCAGGGGTCTCTCCGGTTTTTGGTGGAGAGCGAGGTGGGAGCACTTTGCCCCTTTAGCTATTCTCAACCAGTTCCACCCACTCGAGGACAAAATCCGGTCTTGCTGTCCAGGCTTCCTTTTCTGACGCATGAGCAGACTTTCCTCTTTATCAGATGGCTCTGGATGAACTACCCATTAGTGGATTCCCGAGACCTCCCTGTCTAGGAGGACTGGTGACTCGCATTTGCATGACATTTCAAGTGATGCCCCATGCATAATCCCCTAAGAACTGGTTGACTCTCCTGTAATAGTTTGTCTTCCATCTGGCTGTGACAAACACTCTGACCAACACCAACTTTGGGAGGCAAGGGTTTTATTCAGCTTACATCTCCCTGGGTCCACAGTTCATCACTCAGGGAGCCCAGGCAAGAACCAGGGCAGGAACCGGAGGCAGGAGCTGAAGCACAGGCCCCTCCCCCCCTCCCATGGAGGAGTACTGTTCACTCACTGGCTTGCTCCCCTGGTCTGCTCAGCCTGCCCAGTGGTCGGCACCACCCCCCACTCATTGTGGGCTGTGTCCTCCCACACTGCTTGACCATCAAGACAATATTCCACCAGCTGTGGCCACGGCCAATCCAATGGAGCCACTTCCCCCTTTGAGGCTCCCTTCAACCCAGGTGTGTCAAGGTTACACTAAAGCTCTCCAGCCACAATTGACCCCTTGTCACTTGACACACAAAACCATCACTATTAAACACCACCTTTCCAGTTCTTATCCCCAAGTATGATTTAACATTAATCACAACCTAAGACAGTACAACCTTAAAAAGTCCAAGCACTTAAACATGTCAAACCACTTAAAAGTTCACAGTCCTTTAAAAGTGTCTTAACTGTGGGCTACTGTAAAATCCCAAAAAAGTACTGTCTTATTTTTCAACGGGAAGAATCATGCACACCTAAACAAAACCTAAAGTCCAGCAAAGTAGCTCCAAGGCTGTACACCTGGGGATCACTCACTATTATTCCTGCTCCAAAGGGTTTCGGCAGTTCCCCATCTCCGACTCTGCCCTCCACAGCCACACAGCTCATCTGAAGGACAGGCTGACTCCATTCCACCCCTGCTGTGCTCTTGTTGGTCGTCCCATGGTCCTGGCCTCTCCAAAAAGCTGGGGTCACCACTGAACTTGGGCAGCACCTTCCCCATGGTCTATTCTGACCTCTCCTGTTGCAAAGCCTCAGCTTCTGTCCATGACCTCTGAAATCCTGGGGTCTCCACTGAACCTAGGGCACTCCACCAATGGTCTTTCCTGACTCTCACAGTGCCAAGCCCGGCTGATCGCTGTGACCCCTCAACTTTCAACACCCGAAACCATATAGGAGACTCTTATACACTACCAAGTCATGCTTCTGGCTTGCACATGGAGGCTCAGGGCCCTTCTGGGACACAGCTTCTGGTGCTGACTCTGAAGAAATTCTTCCCAGAAGATTTCACACAGTGATGCTGGTCTCTGTTACTTATTGCTGATTTTTTCAGTCCCAGGCTAACAGCATCAATTGTCCCAGCTACAACAAAGATTTCACTTTATGTTCTGGTCTCTGGTTACTTACAGCGATTCTTCAGCCCCAGCTGAAAAAGAACCCACAGATTACACAATCCTGATGATCTCGGCTACCCTTGGAAACTAGAAACGTCACAAGCCACCCCTCCATCTTCTACAAATCCTTTTTTTTTTTTTTTTTTTTTCCAGCAAAACTGCTCCACGCTCCACAGCAACCATCTTTAGTTATTCAATGATCTTCCCAGGCCAAAGTTCCACATGCCTCCACAATCCTTCCCAAAACACCCAGGTCAAGTCCGTCACAGCAAACACCCCACTCTTCTTGTACCAATTCGTCCTTGTTTGTCTTCCATTGCTGTGACAAACCACTCTGACCCACACCAACTTGGCGGAGGAAAGGGTTTTTATTCAGCTTACATCTCTCTGGGTCACAGTTCACAATCAGGGAGCCCAAGGCGAGAACCCAGGGCAGGAACCTGGAGGGCAGGAGCTGAGGCACAGGGCCCTGTAGAATGCTGTTCAACTGGCTTGCTCTCCTGGCTCATGCCCAGCCTGCTTCTTATATGTACACAACCACCTCCCAGGGTGGCACCACTCATGTGGCCGTCCCTCTTTCACACTGCTTGCCATCTAGACAATACTCCCCAGATGTGTCCACAGGCCACTCTAATGGAGCCAATTCTCAATGAGGCTCCCTCAACCCGGGTTCAGGTTGACCACTAAAGCTATCCAGCACAACCTTTGAGGGCAAGGACAAAGTTATCCCTTCGTTCTTCAGCCAGATTGGGATGGCCATTAAGTATGGTCATTAAAGCACCCGGAAAGGCTAAGTTGCACCAGCCTGTTTACATTGCACCTATATTAAAATTGTATCCTTGGAAACAAACTTTTGTTATTTCCATATCGTATTTCTTGATTCTCATCTTTCCATTTAAATCCCTTTTACTTCTAAAAGATTGTCAAAATACACCTCCATCCATATACCAAAAACCTAAGGTCTGAAAAAATAAATGTTAGGTCGGCACTAGTACCTGTCTAGGGATTCACAATTGCACAAATTGTCTTAAATCATGAGGAATAACATAAACTTTGCTCAGTTTGCCTTAAAAATAAGGATTCGTAAGGCCTCCACAGATGAGGGTTATTATCATTTCATTTGTTTTTCTTGGATTGTGTTACTTCATTTAGCATAAAACATTCTCGTTCCCATCCATTTACCTGCAAATTTCATGATCTCGTCTTTCTTTACCACTGCATAGATTCTATTGTGTAGATGTACCCTATTTTCTCATCAGTTGAGGGGCACTTGGTTGCTTCTCAGCTCTTTGCTATGTGAAGAGCGCTGCACTACTACATGGTGTGCAGTATCTCTGCTGTAGGAAGTGTCTGATGGATATATTCCTAGACGTGGTATGGCTGGGTCAGGAGGTAGGCTCATTTGAGCTCTTTAAGGGTTCCCTACACTGCTTTACATAGTGCCATTGTACAAGTTTGCATTCCCCACCAGCAGTGGATAGTGTTCCCCTTTCCCACACCCTCTCCAGCATTTGGTATCATTTGTTTCTTGATCCTTGCCAGGTTATTGGAGTGAGATGATATCTTAAGTGATTTTAACTTGCATTCCGTATTAGTGTGTTGAACAACTTTTTAAACCATGTTTCTCCCAGCCATCTCTATTTCCTCACTTGTGAAATATCTGTGAGCTCTTTTACTCCATCTTTCTTTCTTCTTTATATATTTTTTGTCTTCTAGAGACAGGTTTCTCCCTGTAGCTCCAGCTGTCCTGGAAACTCACTTTGTAACCGGCTTGGCTTGAACTCACAAAGATCTGCGTTTCCTCTGCCTCCAATAGCATCGTGAAAAGGCGTGCGCCACCTTGCCTGGCCATTTTTCTTTCTTTGTTTGTGTTTTTTTTTTTTTTTTTTTTTTTTTTTTACAATATCTATTTTTTTTTTTGTCAAACCACTGCTGTTTTATTTTACGTATCTGCTTTGTAGTTAAATTTGAAATCAGGGATGTGGATGCCTCTAGGTTCTTCTTTAATGTATTTTATTTTATTTTTTTTCTACACAACATTTTTTTTTTTTATTGATGCTTTGGCCATTTCAACATGCATTTCCAATTCAGTTCAGGCGATATCTCCCCTTCCCTTCACCCACCACCCCCCACCCCAACAACGAGATCATGTGCATTCTGCACATCGACTTTCCTGCATATCTCTCTCAGTTTTTTTTTTTCCATTTAGCTAAAGTGATTTTATCCATGAGTACAAGCATCCTTCATTTATAACCATTAGCAGGCGTGATTGTGCCCAAACACCCCACAGCCCCACCTCTCCGCGGGGGGTGAGAGGGGTTGTTATGTTCAATCAGCGTTAATCAAAATGAGGGTCAGACTACATTGCTGTAGTTTCACCGCTTCACCCAATTCACAGCCCTTTAATGATTCTTACCGCTGCCCCTCTATCCGGATTTATTCCGCGGGACTTAGTAAAAAGGGGCACAAGTGGATGAGAAGCAGAACAGTCCACTGTCTCTTGGAGCTGTTGTCTTCGAATTCTGGTCGAATTGCTGGCGTTTCCTTTCACGGGCTGACAGTCTGTCCAGGAAATAACCTTTCGATACCATACTAATGAAGTCATCAAGCAATTAGATATATAGGTATTTACGCAGCACTTAATAGTTATGGTAGGTTACTTGTTATAGACATTAGTATATTTAGTATGAGATGTTGGTCCACGAACTACATTTTTTCCTAGTTAAAATAGACAGGTCTACTGTGCTTTATACATCTTAACGTAAGAATGTAAGCTTGTGCGTCATGGTGTGGTCATTCCTCCAAGGAAGAGAGCCATATTAGCCAATTTAGATTTGATATACAGCGCTTATGGCTGCCTCTGTGCACATTATTCCCAGGCAGGTGAGGTGTAGCTGTTGCTGAGGTGGAGTCTTGCTTGATCAGACGGAGCCCGATTTGCTTTATTGGTATTAGTGGGCCCTTGGAACAACTCCTCTGGTATCCCAGAGGCCCATCCCTGTACACTGCATGTGTGTTCCATGATCTTTTCAGTTTATACATCGGTCTTCAGCAGTAGGGCCTTATCGCCTCTTCTTGTAGGTATCCAAGGGTTTTAGAGGCTAGGAGCCTTACCTTTTGTGGGACCTAGATCCCCTTGGCCAACTCTCCCTTGGTGGAATAATCCGATTACTGATGTCAGAGCTCCTGTATTGTTATATATTTTGCTTAAGCGATAGTTAAACGACTTTAGTAGTAATTTGGTTCTGAACAGAGAGTTAACACAATAATTCACCGTTCTATGTCTATTAGTTCATTAAAGAAGGCAGTTTTACCAGTTTTATAAAGAAGTGTACCTCATAATACTAGTTGTCTCCATGTTACAGTTCGGAGAGCAAACCCATCATCGTCATATTTCTCCTTTGCCTGGGGGGGAAGGCAAGAAAGTCTCTCATATCAAAAACCTTTGGCACCTAGAAATAAGCTTCATCAGTACCCACTATTAAATAGTTGTATACACGAACACGTGTATATTATCATCCATATTAAACTCGGTGGCCGCCATTACTCGTATTTTCAGTCTGTATGACCCAATGTGTGTTTATATCCATACACATATTTACTTTTACTAAGTTATAAAAACACCATTTATCCTGTAGACAGTGCTAGGCAAAACTTGGCACTTGTTCTGAACTCATGTCCAGTTAAATATTCATTTAATCAATATACACCAGTGTCACACATCACCCACCCCTCCCCCCTCCAATTCCCATTTCGGTGCGCATTTTCTGACTCAGTCTTTCTGTTGTTGTTCTTTTACTAGCATCCCTCTCCTATGCGAAATGTTTATATCTGGGTTATGGAACTAGCATCCACATAGAGGGACACCTTTGTCGTTTGGTTTCTGGGACTGTGTTACTTCACTAACATAATGTCGCTCCAGTTCCTCCATTTACCTGCGAGAAAGTTCAGGATGTTGTCCCTCTTTTACACTCACGCTGCATAGAACTCCATTGTATACATGTACCAGCATTTTCTCCTTATCCACCTCGTCAGTGAGGTGGCACCGGCTGGTTACCAGGCTTTTTTGCTATTTGTGTGTAAAAGAGCGCCAAACATCATAGCTGTTCATCGTTATTCTTTCACAGTAAGATGTTGTCTTGTGCGGTAGTATTCCAAGGAGTGGTATAGATGGTCAAATGGAGAGCTCGTTTTGAGTCTTCTAAGCGTATCCACACTGATTTCCATAGTGGTCTGTAAAGTGTATAACATACCCACCAGCAATGGATTAGTGTTCCCTTCTCCACAACATCCACACCATTATTATCTATGTGGTTCTTGATCCTACGCCAGTCTTTGGATAAGGTGATATCTAAAGTGGTTTTAATTTTTTATTTGTATTTCTCTTAATTATTAACAACGTGCTGCACATTCTTTTAAGATGTCCTCGGCCATCTCTATTTCCTCCTGTGGAAGTCTCTATTAGATCTTTGCTTCCACATTTTGAGTGGTTTCATTGTTTCTTTCTTCTTTTTTTTGAGTCGTCTTGCTATACTCGTGGAGATTAATGCTTAGTCAGTGTGTCCTGCCGTGAGGTTGCCTCCCATCCCATTCGGGTTTTCTCTTCACTTCCTTTATCTTCTTTTGATGTAAGAAGCGCTTTGCTGAGTTGGGAGATCCCATTTGTTCAATTGTTGATCTATTTCTTGTTGCAGGCTGCTGGTCTGATTTAGGAAGTCTTTTTACTACACCATGTCTTGTAGTCTGCTGCCAAGTTTTCTCTTCTTCACATCCAGAGTTGGGTTTCACGTTGAAGTCTTTGGTCAATCTGAGTTGACTTTGTACAAGTGATAGGTAGTGGTTTAAGTTCATTTCTTCTACAAGTGGTGATACCAAAAAATTTTTTGCCAATACCACTTGCTGGAACGATGCTGTTTTCCTCCATTGTGTCTTCTTGGCCCCCTGTCAAAATATGAGGTGGCTGTGGAAGTTGTTTGGCTCAGGCTTTCGGAATCTTCAGTTTTACTTCTGTTTGATCAACTAGGTCTGTTTTTGGTCTAACAGATCTGATTTGTACCAGGCTGTCTTTATGATCATGGCCCTGTAAGTAATAGTGTTGGATATCTGGTATAGCGATCCCCCCTGTATGTTTTTCAACTCAGGGTTGCTTTGGCTATTCGGGGTCTTTTGTTTTTCCAAATGCAATTGGAGGATTTTTTTTTCCAAAGCCTGTGAAGAAATCTTGGGATTTTTGATCTGGGGATTGCACTAAATATGTACCACAGTTGGGTAGGATGGACATTTTTACTATGATTTATTTCCCAATCCATAGGGCATGGAGAGTTGTCCATCTTCTGATGTTTTTCCTCAATTTCCTCTTTTCAGGGGCTTTAAAATTTTTTTTTGTAGAGATCCTTGGTGGTCCTTGGTTAGGTTTTGTTCCTGTGGTATTTTATTGTTTTTGATTATTGTGGATGGAAGGGTTCCTTGTCAGTCCTTTCTCTCAGTTCGCTTGTTAGGTCTGGTTTGTTAAAGATAGTGCTACTGATTTTCTAGATTTCATTCTGTGTAGCTCTGCACTTCCACCAAACTCTTAATCGTTTCTAGGAGTTTTTCTGGTGGAAATTCTTAGCATCCCTTAGAGATAGACGAAATCATATCATCAGCAAAACAGGGATCGCTTGACTTCCTCTTTCCAATTAGAACTCCTTTAATTTCCTTTTCTTGCCTTATTGCCCTGGCTAAGGGTTCCAAACACTATATTGACAAGGAGCGGGATAAGGGGCAGCCTTGCGAGTCCTGATCGCTTTAAGGGAAAAGGTGTCTGTTATTCTCCCTGTTTAGGATGATATGGCTTGGGTTTCCTGTATATGGCTTTGATTACTTTGAGGAATGATCCTTCAGACCAATTCCCTCCAGAGACTTTAACATGAAAGGATGCTGGATTTTGTCAAAGGCTTTCTCCGGCATCAATTGACGATGATGGTAGTGGTTTTTGTCCTCAATCCATTGTATTTTTGATGATGTTTACTTGATTTCTATGTTGAACCACACCTGCTCTCTGGATGAATACAACTTGAGTCCATGTGGATGGATCTTCGGATGTGAACTCTGTATGCGGTTCCAGAATCCTGTTTAGATTTTCATCTGTGTTCATTAGGGAGATGGGTCTATATTCTCCTTTTGGTTGTATCTCCCTGGTTTTTGTAGTAGCGTTAATGGCTGGTCTTCATAGAAGGATTCTGGGAGAAGTCCCTCCGTTGTACTCCTTCGGAACACATTTAAGTAGTAATGGTTGTAGTGTCTTTCGAAATATATATAGAATTTCTGCAGTGAACAACATTCTGGGCCTGGGCATTTTTGTTGACTTGGGAGCTGTTATTACATCTTCGATTTCTCCTGTACTATTGAGTCTGTTGTAGACTGTTCGATTCTCTTCTGTGTTGAGCTGTTGGGATTCCCAGGATTTCCAAATTCATCCATTTGCTTATGTTTTCAAACTTAGTAGAATATCATAAGTTTTTGAAGTAGTCCCGTATAGATGGTTCTGGATCTTTCATTGTCTTGTGTGATATTCCCCTTTCGTCACAGATCTATTGATTGGAGTTGTTCCTTCTTTCTTTGGTTTAACTGGGCTAGAGGTCGTCTATTCTATTTATTCTCTCAAAGAACAACTTTTGGATCATGTGATTTTTGTATGAGTTTCTTTGTTTCTATTTCATGATCTCTGCTTGATTTTTGTTATTTCTCTCTCTGTCTCCGTATATAGGAATTCACTTTGTTGTGTCAGTCTTCAAGTATTTTAGCGCATGTGTTAGAGTCACTTCCTTGTGTTCTTTCTGTTTTTTAATGTAGGCACTTAGAGCTGTAAACTTCCTTTTTAGAGATTTTGACTTTTAAACGTGCTCCACTTTTGTGTGTTGTTTTACATTGTCTCATTCGTTTCCAGGAATGTTTTTTATTTCTTTCTTTATTTCTTCCTTGACCCACTCATTATTCAGGAGGGTGTTTTTTAGTCTCCATGTGTTCCTTAGGTTGTAGGTTATTCTGGTGTGATAATGAGTTTATTGCACTGTGGTCTTGATAGAATGCATGAATTATTTTCAAATCTTTTTTATTTGTTGAGTTTTTCCTGTGTCCAGTATATGGTCTATTTGGAGGAATTGTTTCCATGGGTGCTGAGTTAGAAAGTGTATTCTCTGGTGTTTGGGTGAATATTCGATGAGATGTCTTTGAGGTCCATTTGGTGTTTGTGTCATTTGTCAGATGTCTCTCTGTTTATCCTTCTGTCCTGATTGATCTGTCTAGGGGACTTAATGGGTATTGAAATCCCTATAGTTAGTGCGCTGGTGTTAATCTGTGCCTTGAGATCCTGGGAGAATTTGTGTGCTTTTAATAGTTTGGTGCACCGGTTGTTGTGCATATATGTTTATGATTGTGAATATTCATCATTGAATTGTTCCTTTTAATAAAGATGGTAATGGTCGCCCTCTTTTGTCCTCTTTTGATTTCTTTGCTTTGAAGTCTATTTGTGTCTAAGTCTTTTGATTTAGAATGCACACCCGCTTTCTTTTTGGTACCATTTGCTAAAAATATCTCTTCATCCACTTCACCTTAGTTAGTACATACTAAAAAAAAAGATGGAGCATTGGAGTTTCTTGTAGACAGCATATAGAGTTTTGTTTCCATCTCCATTCTCACCAGTCTTGCCTTTTATTGGGAGTTTAGGCCCATTATTATTTAAGTTATAATTGAAAGATGGGATGTTGCTTCCTTTCACTTTATTATCCATTGACTTCTAGCCTCTGATCTTTTGCTCCTATGTTTTGCTTTTTGTAGTTTTTTTTTTTCCTTTTCTAGTAGGGTTTGGGGATGTGTTGCCTCTTCTTCTGTTTCCTTTGAAATTGCTTCAAGTATTTTACGAAGAGTTGTTTTCCAGAAGGTATTCCATCATCTTGTTTATGTCATAGAAGATTTCTGCTTTTTTCTTCTCAACTATTAATAGACATTTTTGCTTGGGAATAGTATTCGTGGGTTGGCATCACCGTAGCCCTTTAAACACTGGGAATGCTTTGCCCATGTTTCTTCTTGCTTTCATGTTTTGAGGCGAGAAGTCAGTGTAGATTTCTGATGTTGTTGTTTCCCTTTGTATGTGACTTGTTTCTTTTGTAGCCTTCAGAATTTTGTCTTTGTTCTTCGGCATCTATATTTAGCTATGATATGGCATGGGGTTTTTCTTTTCTGATCTTGTCTATTGGTGTCCTAGTGCTTTTGTTTTCGATTGGTTTGTCTTTTTTAGTTTGGGGAAATTTCATCTATTATTCTGTTTGAAGATCTGATCAATACATATTTCTTGAGATTTTTTCTATTCCTCTATTCCTATGATCGGAGGTTTGATTTTCTTTTCATAGTTGTCCCCTGATTTCCTGGTTGTTCACTTGGTGTATTTTTAAATTCTTCATAAATCTTTATTTGAGCCTTTTTAATTGGCTCGCTGTGTTATCTCTTTTGTCTTTTTTTTCAGATTCCTGATATTCTTTGTTCTGCTCCCTCTCCATTTCTACTTCTGAGGGATTTTTCCTTTCTGGTTTCTTCTTGGATTGAATGTGTGTCTAATTCCTTTTTCGTTTCATCTGTGTTTCTTTTAGTTACTTCCATCTCCTTTTGAGCTTTCAGTTTGTTTGGCTCTCAATCTCTTCCTGGTGTTCCTTACTTCGTTGTGTTGGCTTCCTTTTTCACGTGTTTCTTCTCTATTTGCGTAGTTTGTTTTTTTCCTCCTCTAGTTCTTTGTGGAGTTTTTCGGTCTGTTCCTTTTTTCTTTCTGAAGTTTGTCATTGTATCCCTATAGGTCCTTTTTGAGTTTTTCATTTCTCTTCTTAGTTCTCTGTTTCTTATTTTTTTCTCTCTTCTCAGTTCTTTTCTGGCGTTTGTCAATCTTGTCCTTTACGTTCTTTCGACGTTTTTCTTGTTATCCCCTCTAGGTCTTTTGAGCTTTTTCATTCCCCTCTTTTGTTCTCTGAATGTCCTTCATTATGTGTCTTTAATTTCTCTGATTAGTCTTAGCAATTATTTCTAAAGATATGTTCCTTGGGTCTCCTCCAATGGGTTTCCCATTGTAGCTACTCTCCACTGGTTTGAGTGTGCTGCGAGCAGGATTTTATCCTGTGCCTTCCATTGTTGTCCCTTCGCGTGGTTCCTGGGCATGTGGCTTCCCTTTGTTGGTTCAGAATCCCACAAAATTTTTTTTTAACCTTTTCACTATGTTTAGGGATGGTTTTACTTTCCCCCTTTAGCTGTTTTTTTTTTTTTTTTCCCCTTTCCTCCTCCTTGTTTATGGAGATGACTTGTCTAGTTTCTTATTTTGCAAACCACTCTTCTCTTCTTGCCTCTGAGGTTCTCCAAGGAAAGGTCCCACTTGGGCTTCTCACCAATGGGGGTCGTCGCCGCCCCGGCGCCGAAGGGAGGCAATAAACGCCCTGCCCAGCACAAAAGTAGGCGCCGCCGCTACCTGAGCAGTGCACAGTAACCCGCCGCACCCAAGGTGCAGGCCACTAACACCGGCCCCTCTGGTCCCAGCACAAAAGAGAGATCAGGACTGTCCCGCCCCGGACACCTCCTGCGGCCAGAGGCGCAGATTCCGCCCAGTGTAACTACTCCGCGCCGCACCAAGGTGCAGGCCACTAGCACCGGGCCCCTCTGATCCATGCAAAAGAGACGTAGGACGGGTCCGCCCACGGGCCCCCTCCTGCGGCAAAGGCGATGATCTGCCCAGGTAACTACTCCCGCCCGCACCAAGGTGCAGGCCACTAGCACACGGCCCCTCTGTCCTCAGCACCTATAAAGAACTGGACGTCCCGCCCACGGCCCCCTACCTGCGGCAGATGCGGCAGAGCCTGCCCAGGTAACTCTACTCCGCCCGCACAAAGGTTGCAAGCCACTAGCCACGGGCCCCTTCTGTGTCCCAGCACAAAGAGAGACTAGGACGGTCCGCCCCACGGCCCCCTACCTGCCGCATAGAGGCGGCAAGAGGCCTGCCCAGGTAACTCCTCCGCCCGACACCAAGTCGCAGGGCCACTAGCACCTCGCCCTCTTGGTCCCAGCAAAAAGAGAGACTAGGCGGTCCGCCCAGGCCCCCTACCTGCGGCAGATGCGCGAAGCCCCAGGTAACTACTCCTGCTCCACCAAAGGTGACAGGCCACTAGCACGTGCCCCTCTGCCCAGCACAAAAGAGATAGGACGGTCCGGCCCACGGCCCCCTACCTAGGCGACAATGCCGCACGATATGCCAGTAACTACTCCGCCCACAATGCAGGCCACTAGCAACTGGCCCTCTGGTCCCAGCACAAAAGAGACTAGAGGGTCCACCCACGGACCCCTACCTGCGGCAGAGGAGCAGATGCCTGCCCAGGTAAAATCACTCGCCCGCACCAGGTGCAGCCGCACTAGCACTGACCCCTCTGGTCACCAGCACACAAAGAGAACTAGGAGGTCCGCGCCAAGGCCCCCTACCTGCGGCAGAGGCGGCAGATGAACCGCCACAGGTAACTACTCCTCCCACACCAAGGTGCATGCCACTAGCACGGCCCCTCTGGTCCCAGCACCAAAAAGAGACTAGGACGGTCACCGCCCGGGCCCCCTACCTGCAGCAGATGGCGGCAGATTCTGCCCCAGGTAACTACTCCCGCCCCGCACCAAGGTGCAGGCCTATGCACGCCCCTCTTGTCCCAGCAAAAAGAGACTATGAGACGGTCCCGCCCACGGCCCCCCATACCTGCGGCAGATGGCCGGCAGAAGCTGGCCCAGGTAACTACTCCCTCGCCCACCAAAGTGCAGTACCTCCGCTACACGCCCGCTCTGGTCCAGGCTTAAAAAGAGACTAGACGGTACCGCCACCGCACCCCCTACCTAGCGGATCAGAGCTCTAGCGTGGCAGATGCTGCCCAGGGTAACTACTCCCGCCCGCACCAGGTTAGCCCAAGCCCCTCGGTCCCCAGCACAAGCGACCAGCCCCCGCCCCCGGCTCCCCCACCTCGCGGTCGGCAGCATCCTCCCCGCTCTACTCGCCCCCCCCCCCCCCCCGGCCGACCCCGCGCCCTACCCCCGTGCTTGTCCCAGCACAAAAGAGATAGGACGGTCCCGCCCCACGGCCCCCTAACCTGCGCATGAGGCGGCAGATGACCTGGCCCATGTAACTACTCCCGCCCGCACCGCAATAGTGCCAGGCCACTAGCATGGCCCTCTTCTGTCCTCAGCCACACCAAAGAGACTAGGACAGTTCCGCCCGACGGCCCCCTACCGCGGCAAGGCGGCAGATGCCTGCCCAAGGGTAACTAACTCCCCCCGCACCAAGGTGCAGGCCACTAGCAACCGGCCCTCTGGTCCCAGCCACAAAAGAGACTAGGCCGGTCCGCCCACGCCCCCCCCATGCGGCAGAGGTGGCAGAGCCTGCCCAGGTAACTACACCCGCCGCACCAAGGTGCAGGCCACTAGCACCGTCCCCTTGCCGTCCCAGCACAAAAGAGACTGGACTGGTCCGCCACGCCCGCCCCCCTACCTGCGGCAGAGGGTGGCAGATGCTGGCCCAGGTAACTACTCCCGGGCCCGCACCCAGGTGCAGGCCACTAGCACCGGCCCCTCTGGCCCAGCCACAAAAGGACTAGGACGTCCCGCCACCGGCCCCCCCTACCTGCGGCAACGAGCCTGGCAGATGCCTGGCCCTGGTAAATACTCCCTCCGCCTGCACCAAGTTGCAGGCTCACTGAGCACAGCCCTCTGGTCCCAGCAACAAAAGGCTCTTCTTGTTTTTTTGAGGTGGTTTACAATTCTGGAAGTTAATACTCTTCAGATGAATCAGCGTGAAGGTTTCCCTCCCTCTGTGGGTTTTTTTACTTCACTCCCTGAGTTGTTTCTTTGCTGCTAATAGGAAACTTTTTTTTGAGTTTATGAGGTCCCTTGTCAATTGTTGACTTATTTCTGTACAGCTGCTGTCTGATTTTAGAAAGTCTTTCCTACACCATGTCTTGTAAGTTTGCTTGCCAAACATTTTTCTTCTATCACCTTCAAGAATTTTTGGGTTTCTCATGGGCCTATATGAATCCATTTGGATTGATTTTTGTCAAGGGTGAGAGGTAGAGATTATTTTTTTTTTTTTTTTTTCTCAATGGTGATCCAGTTTTGCCAGCCACCATTTGCTGAAGATGTTGTCTTTCCTCCATTGAGTCTTTTTGGCCCTTGTCAAGAAGAGTGGCTGGAACAAATTGTATGGTCCAAGTTGGTATCTTAGTGTTGTTCCATGGTTCTACAGGTCTGTTTTTTGTGCCAGTGTACGCAGGTCTATTTTTAGTGACTATAGCCTCTTGTAGTATAAAATTGTACTGTCTAGAGTATGAAATGGCCCGTGTATTGCTCTTTCATAAAGGGTTGCTTGAGCTATTCAGGCGTCATTTGTTGTTCCAATGAAATAGAGCATTTTTTCCAAGCCTGTGAAGATTGGCATCTTGGGGATTTTAATGGAATTGCATTGAGATCAGTATATTAAGTTTGCTGTAGGTGGACATTTTTACTATATTATCTTTTTTCAATCTGTGAGCATTGGGAGGTTCTTTCCATCTTCTGATGTCTTCTTTCAATTCTCCTTCTTCAGGAGTTTATAATTTTTCTGAGTAGCGTTCTTTTCATGTTTTTTGGTTTTGTTCCTAGGTATTTTATTGTTTATGAGGTATTGTGGGTTGGGAAGGTCTCCTTGTATTCCTTCTTCAATTGCTTGTTGTTGGTGTAAAGAAAGGGCTGCTGATTTTTCTAGGTAATTTTATGGATCCTGCCAATTACTGAATCTAATTGTTTCTAGGATTCTTTGGTTTTACGGATTTTTAGGACATCCTTTCGTCTGCAAAAAGGGATAGGTTTACCTTCCTTTCCAATTAGGTATCCTTTATATTTCCTTTTCTTGCCATTAATCCCTAGAAGTGCTTCAAGACCATGTTGAAGAGGAGTGGATGAAAGGACAGCCTTGTTGGGTTCCTTACCGATTTATGGGGAATCCTCTCTATAATATTTCTTCCATCTTAGATGACATCTATGGTTCTTGTTTTTTTTTTTATGAGACTTCATTTTCTTATTATTTAATTCTTGAATATGTTCAGATTTTGTCAAAGGCGTTTTTCTGCTTATTTGAGATGATGATGTGGTTTTGTCCTATCAGTCAATTGTGCAGTTTTATGATATTTACTGATTTTCGATGTTGAACCATCCCGCATCTCTCGGTATGAATCCAACTTGATCATGGTGAATGATCATTTTTGTATCGGGTCTTTATCTGTATTTGCAGTAATTTTGTTGAGAATTTTTGACATCTGAGTTCTATCATATCCGAGAGGTTCGTAGTTCTCTTTTTTGGTTGCATCTCTGCCTGGTTTAGATTATTAGAGTGACTGCTGGCTTCATAGAATGAATGTGGAAGATTTCCCTCTGCTTGTACCTTACTGATACAGTTTGAGTAATGATTGTGGTACTCTCTTTTAAATGTTTTTATAGAATTCTTCTGTGCCAAACCATGTGGATCCTGGGCTTTTTAGTTGGGAGGTTTCTTCATTTTCATTTCTTCATATATTAGGGTCATGTTTAAAGCTGTCAATCTCTTCTTTATATTTATTTATTATTATTATATTTATTTATTATTTCATTTATTTTTCCTGTCTTCCACATCTGTCATCCTCTGTCTTACACACACACATACACTGACACACACACCCACACCGAGTAGGCGGCCACACAAAGATCAATAACATTTTAATGAAGTGATTTTTTAATATGTAATGAAACCCAACACAACCAGATGATTCATTGAATATTTCAAGATTTCCACAAAAAGCCACAACTGTGCAGATGACTTCTCCAGATAGTATCCTTAATTAGTGACCTCTACCATCCAGGGCTCAAGGACTCACTGCAGAAGAGAGGGACGGCAGGAGCCAGGCATGGTGTAGGAGCCCAGAAACGGGATGGGGGGTGGAGCAAGGATCTGGTCTTCTAGAGTGCTGGAGATATCTATACTTCAATGAATTCACAGCACGTTGTGGAGAGAGCATGCTCAAGATACCATGAAAACTAAACAGAAAACACCCATCCATAGAAGAGGGGAAGAAACACAAATTTTTTGCCAAACTATTTGGCATTGATCACTGCTGGGTAAGGGGAGAATTGCCATCTCTTTAGGATGGAAGGCTAGATAGGCCTGATCAGGTTGCCAGGGCTGAACTCACCACCAAGGATGTGATTGGTACACAATGCTTGACTCACCTAGGCCTTAGCCATAATACGCGGTAAAAATGCTTGAAATCTGGCAGGTGGGGCATGGAGGGGTACAGATCAAGGTTAACATCGAGTGAATATACGTCCTATACCTATATTCCATAAAATTGCAAAAAATCCAAATTAAAAATTTTATTTTATTTATTTATTTATTTATTTATTTTTTAGGCTAGAACACCTTTTATTTTTTATTTTTATTTTTTTATTAGCCCCCCTTTTTTTGTTTTGATGCGCGTTGTGTTTGCATATATCATTTCTCATTCATTGTCAGGCTGTCAACCTCTTCTTGCTTTTTAGCTTTGGGGATTCTCCAGATTGCAGATATTCATCCATGTCTCTTAGGTTTTCAAATTCAAAAGGTTTTCAAATTCAGTTGAGTTATAGGCTTTTTGAAGTATTCCCTGATCTGATCTGTCTAGATCTTTTTCATTGTCCTTGTGATATTTCCCCTTCTGTCATGAAGTTGTTGATTTGGAGTTTGCCTTTCTTTCTTTTGGTGTATGACTAGGGGTTCTGTCATATCTTAGTTAATTCTCTTCGAAGACACCAACATTTTGGATTCACTTGATTTTTCTATATTGTTTTCTTTGTTTCTATTTCATTAATTTCTGCCTCTGATGTTCTCTCTGTATTTCTTCCTGTCTTTTCATTAGGGTTTATTGTTGTTTTCAAAGTGTTTTAGCTGCAGTCTTAGCTCACATTTATCTGTGCTCTTTCTGTTTTTTTTTTTTTTTTTTTACATAGGCACCCAGGGCTATAAACTTCCCTCTTAGGACTGCTTTTAAAGTGTCCCATAGATTTTGTTGTGTTGTACTGTCATTGTCGTTTAATTCCATGAATGCTTTTATTTCTTTATTTCCTCCTTGACCCATTCATTATTCATGCATGTGTTGTTTAGTCTCCATGAGTTCGTGTAAGTAGCAGTGCTTATCCTGGTGTTGATATTGAGCTTTATTGCACTATGGTATGATAGAATGCATGAAATTATTTCAATTTGTTTGTATTTGTTGAGCTTTTTTCTGTGTCCAAGTATGTGGTCAGTTTTGGAGAATGTTCTGTGGGGTGCTGAGTAGAAAGTATATTTTCTGGTGTTTGGGTGGAATATTTGGAAGATGTCTGTGAGGTCCATTTGCTGTATTGTATTGTTCAGTTCAGATGCCCCTCTGTTTATTCTTTGTCTGGTTGATCTGTCCAAAGGACTCAGTCAGGTATTGAAGTCCCCTACTGTGAGTGTGCTGGGGTTAATCTGTGCCTTGAGGGCCTGTAGAGTTGTATTTATAAAGATCAGTGCACTGAAGTTTGGTGCATATATATTCATGATTGTGAGGACTTCATGGTTAATTTTCCCTTTGATAAGGATATAATGGCCCTCCTTGTCTCTTCTAATTGCTTCTACTTTGAAGTCTATTTTGTCTGATATTAAAATAGCAACTCCTGCTTTCTTTTTGGTGCCATTTGCTTGAAATACTTTTTTCTTCCTTTCACTTTAAGTTGGTGTCTATCCTTGAGGGTGAGATGGGTTTCTTGTAGACAGCATGTTGATGGATTCTGTTTCCTAATCCATCCTCCCAGTCTATGCCTTTTGATTGGAGAGTTTATTCCATTAATATTTAAGATTATAATTGAGAGATGTATGTTTCTTCCTTTCACCTTATTATCCATTTGTGTTTTTTGTCTAGTTTTCTACTTCTGCATTTCTGTTTGTATTAATTTCTCTTTCAAGGTGCCTGGGGGTAGTTGCTCCCCTCCTCTGTCCTTTGAATTGCTTCAAGTATTCTCTGAAGGGTTGGTTTTCTGGACATGTATTCTTTCATCTTGTTTATGTCATGGAAGATTTTTCTCTTTCCTTCAACTAGAATTGCCATTTTTGCTGGGTATAGTAACCTAGGTTGGCATTTATAGTTATTTACCAATGGGAATGCTTTGGTCCACGTTCTTCTTGCTTTCATAGTTTGCACTAAAAAGTCAGCTGTAATTCTGATAGGTTTCCCTGTATATGTAACTTGTTGTTTTCTCTTGTGAGAGAAGTTGTTCTGTGTTGTCTTCTAGGTCTGATATTCTTTTTTCTACTTCCTCCATTCTGCTTCTGAGGCTTTTTCCCATTCTTTCCTTTTGACTGGATGACTGTTCAATTTCCTTTTTCATTTCTTCCTGTGTTTTCTTTACTATTTCCTCTTCTTTTTGGAGCTTCTCAATCTTTTCTTCTAGCTCCTTGTTTTGCTTGCTGGTTTCCTTTTTAATTTCAGCATGGGATCTTTTCAGTATTTCCACTTCCTTCTGGAGTTTGTCCTTTTTTTCTCTCTAGCTCTTTCCAGAGTCTGTCATTTTCTCCTTTTAGTTCTTTCCGAGGTTTGTCATTGTCTTCCTCTAGGTCCTTTCTGAGTTTTTCATTCTCTTCCCTTAGTTCTATGATTTCTTTGAATATATCTGTGATTGTTGTTCTATGATTTGTGTCCTGGGTTACCTCTAAGGAGATCCCATTGTAAGAGTCCTCCACAGGCTCCATAGAGTTTGGTGTGGAGTTATTCTGCACTTTTCCCATATTGTTCTTTCATTGTGCTCTTGGGATGTGGTTTGCCTTTTGCCTATATTCTGATGTGAATCTTGAATGCCTCTTCACCTTGTTGAAGGATTGCTTCCCTTGATTCCTTCAGGTGCCTTCGTTGTATTCTCCTTATGTATGGAGTGTTGGTTTGTCTAGGTTTCAGGCTTTCAATTTTGGTTATATATTGAAAGGTATATTTCAATTTTCCCTTTCTTTTCCATAAGAACTGGGTGGATAACAACCCAGATGACACCTTCTGAGCACTGTATTCCCTCTGCTGCCAGCCACTCTCTCCAGAGTTTCAGTTGGTGGGGGTTTGGGGGGGTTGATTTGCTTGCATTGCTTGGTTAGCCTGCATGCTGGTATCCTCCACCCCTACTTGGGCACCAGATGCCCACAGCCTCTGATTTCAAAACTCAGCTCCCAGCTCCCAGAATCTTCCGGGCTGAAAAGCCAGTCCACTGAGCCTCTGCCCCACTCAGGCACCAGATGCCTGCAACCTCTGAGTTCAAACCTCAGCTTCCAGCTCCCAGAATCCTCTGGGCTGAAACCCCAGTCCACTCAGCCTCTGCCCCTGCTCGGGCACCAGATACCCACAGACTCTGAGTTCAAACCTCAGCTCCCAACTCCCATAATCCTCTGGGCTGAAAGGCTGATCTACTCAGCCTCCACCCTGGCTTGGGTACCAGATACCCACAGCCTGTGAGTTCAAACCTCAGCTCCCAGCTCCTCAATTTAACTTTTCTACTAGTTGTTTACACATAATTTTCATATTCTGCACTAGGCAGCTTTTGTGGCATAAGAAATCTCTAAACCCAGTAGTGTCTTAAAAAAATAATATCATAGCTCTTACAGTTTCTGGTGGTCTGGTTCAGGGGTTTCCCCTGAGGTTGCAGTCAGATGTTAGTGGGGGCTGCAGGCATTTGAAGGCTTGACTAAAGCTACAAAGTATACTTCTGAGTCAGCAGTCATGGGATCACTATTGCAGGTCTCGGTTACCTCAACATGAGGCCCTCCACAGGATGGCCTGAATGTATCCATGATAGGAAGTCTTCTATTAGAATGACTGATAGAACAGAACATGGTGGAGACACAATGCCCATTGTGACATGTCCCAGAAGTCACCGTGTTCTACTGGTCATACAGATTGATTCTAATTCAGCTTCTCAGACTCAGACTCTCTGTGGAGATCAAGAGACAGGGTTCACTGGGGACCACGTTAAAGACTGGCCCAAGAGATGCCATTTATATCTCTGTAAGATATTTTACCCATTTGGAAAATGAGGAAATGTGGGTGACAATGGCTTGTCTAAGATCCCAACTTCTACGGAAACCATAGACTTCTCCCTATAAGATGTGTTCTTTCCAATATATCATAGCTGCATGACTGACTAAAGAAAATAGTTTTGAGGCATTTGGATTTAAAAATTTAAATACCAAATTGGAATTATATCATAAAAGGATGATTTAAGTGATATATTCAAAACGATTCATTTATCAGTGATTAATTGTAATATAAACTTTAGAGCCATTTGTCAGCTAATGAGAAATATACATTTGAAAATACAAATGTATGGGAAATAATCATACTAGACTGGAGGCTTCTTGAAGGTGGGGTAGTCAGCAGGGTTTAATACCATGCCTGTGTCCTGAGCCAGAAGAAATTTTCAGTAAAAGCTTATTAACTAAATGAATGATTTTGTCAAACTGTCTGCAACTATAGTTTATCATGAAGTTTTTTTGTATACAAAAGGTTGACATTTTTAGAATATATTTTATTCTTATTTCATAACTAGGGGTCTGATGCCTACTGAGATTTATATTACTAGGCTGCCTAAACCTTTAGATATTAGTACTGGCTGAATGTGTGTATTGAAAATTTTCATTCCTGCTGAGTTATGAGGCTAAAAAACTGACAGATATTTAATGAAAACAAAGAAAATAGTAAAAAGAAAAATCTCATCTAAATAATGGACTAGAGTTCTGATTTTTAGAACATGTAGGTAGATAGAATGGTGTTGATTTCAGTTAATCAACAAAGCCAAAATTCCAAATCTGAATACAATCTAGAAAAAAGTACTGAGGAATTGAAAAATTAAATTGTATTCCAATTGGGTTGGAGACTTGAGGAATTTTTATTAAATATCTTTTATCTAGTGTTTTCCAGGGATCTAATATTTTCTGAGTTTGACACTGTTGCTATTTCTAAACATTTTCCAGCTGAAGTTTGACTATAATGATTCCATATCAATTCCTGTATACAAAATTAGTGGATTAATAGCCATGCTCATATGCTTGTTAGAACAGCCTTACATCAAGGATCAAATTATGGCAGGGAATAGATACAAGGTACAATATTACAGAGATCTGTTTGCTGAATGGCTACAGTCAAGAATAGGTGAGCTAGTCTTAGAGTCCTGGCCACATGGTAACCTGGGTGGAATGTCCTGTAACTACATACTTTGTGTGTTGTGACACTTGTGGTGGTGACCTGTGGCAAGTTCTGCTTGTTCTAGTCTAGTAAATGACAGTCACATCCACAAGCCAGGGGCTCAGTGTGGATTTGGTATTGGTGTTGAGCTTTTCTTTTTTTATAAGTACTTGTTGTTTGTACTAACATCCACAAGAATGTTAGGTGCATGTCATATTGAAAGAGCCAGTGATTAGCATGTGTTCTCTGGCCAGCAAGGGGCCACAGTGCTCAGTCTGGTGTAGTCATCTGGTATGTCTTCATGGCCTATACCCATGCAGGTAGGAATTTCTTGTCCTTACTTCTGGTCCTCTGGATGCCAGCACTCAGGTTAATGCTGGGGGAGGAATCAGAACAGGAGCATCTCTGTTTATATTCAACAGTGGTTCTGAACAGTTCTACTGGTAAATAGGTTTCTTAAAATCTAACTTTTCTAACACAACTGTAGGTAACAAAAATGGTACTCTCAGAATGGGCCTATTCATTTAAAATGGGTCATTTGTATAGATTGTGTTAGTAAGGGTTGACAATGCTTCTTTTTTAAAAATTTTATTTATTTTTGTATGTGTATTAATGTACTGTCCGCATGTAGGTTTGTGCACCTGTGTCATGCAATGCTGCGGAGGTCAGAAGAGGGCATTGGATTCCCCTGGAACTGGAGTTAAAGATGGTTCTCAGCCGCTATGTGGGTGCTGGGGGTTGAATCCGGGTCCTCTGCAAGAACAGTCGACGCTCTTAACCGCTGAGCTATCTCTCCAGCCCCGACAATGTTTCTTACAAAGATAAAGGCAGTCAACTAATTTTTATGAGTCTGATTTTTATGGCTAAATTTTGTGGTTTTGACAGTTCCTATGTGCAGTAAAATTGCGCCTCTGTACTACTCCGAAGCCAGGTAGAAATAGTGTAGACTGTAAATAACTTTGTATTGTTCTTTCCCTATCTCTCTACTTCCATGAGTAATTGGTTACATCAATATCTTTTACTTTATAAAATCAGTACCACCAACTAAAATTGGCTTTACATCAAATCTCATTTTTTCCAATTGATTCTATGAAACGTTCCTTGGATAGCCATAAAGAATCCACATAACAAATTGAAAATGTTTACTTGATAGCTAGGTCTGTGTGTTTCTTGAGATATCGAATGTATATATATATATATATATATATGTATATGTATATATGCAATTATTTTTGAACTATATGATATGTATATACACTTTTATTTTATCATACCTTTTATCTCTAGCTACTCTCCATCGAAAGAAAAAGTTTTATTTGGTGCTCTTTTGTCTATATTCAGATACTACTACCTTTGTAGGCTTCTTCCCTTAAAAGGCCATTTCCAGTGCCTAAGAGAGCTAACCTGCAATACCTGTTCCTACCATTAGGTGCTGCTCTTCAACATATGATATTGAGTATAGTGGCTTCCCCTTCCGTCCTACAATTAATTCGAGGGTACAAAAACAACCTATGCTTTTTTTTATTTCCCACATTGGCTTTTTGATAAATCTTTACTTGAAAAAATATTTGCTTTTCTAAGCAAATCAGAAGCCATGGTCTTTGTCTGAAAATCTCCCAAGTTCACTGTTTGTTTTTTTGTGGAGAATTTAGTGAATTATTCTAGTAATGCCAGAGACTTCATCATACAGAATATCTTTAACGTTTTTATTTTAAACAAGAATATATTTTAAACTTAAGATGAATCACCTGGGAAACAACTTTGAGATGAAGTTTATCGTTCAGCTTTTCACTCTTCTTTCTGATTAATGAATGGCAGTGGAAAGATGGGTGAAGAACTTTAAAATCTGAGATCGTTAGGTTTCAGCATTAGCTATTTGGGGGACACCTGCATAATAGGTCTGAGGCAATAATTCAATGCTGAAATGGTCTCAGACTCTGTGAAAACTTGAAGAACACTGTCACAGGGGTTCAGACACGGCTCAGTGACAAGCAGGCAGCAGACCCTCGCAGAGCCGTGGAGCTTACAGGTTCCCTCCACCTTCCGCTCAGGTTGCATCACTCATTTCCTGCAAAGTTCCCTGGACAGGAAAAATGAGAGTTAACCCGGGATATTGGAGCAACAACAGAAGCCACGACGATCACCGTTTCAGCCTAGAGGTCCTTATAGTCATGTTTGAGATTATTTGGTAGGAGATCTTTTCTCCCCTTTCTTCTTTTTTTCTTTATAAAATTTGCTGATTTCAGGAAATTGTTTCTTGTGAATGGAACTCTTCACTTTCAGGTTGATATGTTGTGACTTAGAAAAATTTGAAATACCTGTTATAGCCCAGCTCTCTCCGTAAGGGCTACACTTGATGATTGAGGTTGTAAATCATTATTCTTGGATCTTGAATCTCCTAGAGTGAAGCAAATCGGCACAAACGTTGGCTTTAAGAATAAAATAAAATGAAGCGAGCAGTAATAATAATAATAAAACCTTGACAGGCAAATTTGGTGTTATATGTTGTGCATTTTTTTTCAGTCTCTCAAACTTTCTGAACACTATAATTTGTTTGTATAGCCGCATCGCTACCAGGAAAGATGCAACACTCTATTAGTTCTTCCTTCTGCCCAGTCAAGAATCCAAGAAGGTCTTTTTTTTTTTAGGAAGGAACACATGATTCAGACGCTTGAATCTATATGGAATAATCATTCCTCTTCCCCAAAGTTTATATTTCTTTAATTTGAGGGAAGATAATGACTATAAATATATAAACAAGAAAGAGGATGCTAAAGGATGAATGGAGAGAGGCATGGGAGACAGAGAAGAAATTCAGGGACAAATATTTCTCTTGAAAAGAGTAAACCAATGAAAGTGAGAATACTGTGCCCTAAGTCTGAGCTAGCTTCAGATGGCCTTAGCTACTTACCCTTCCAACTTTAAGAATTCTCTTAGAAATGAATAGCTCATGTTGGGAGTGTAATGTTCATAAACAGTGATTTGCTCGCTCCCCTCACCAACTCTGGAGACTTTGCCTTGCTGGAGAATACGGCTGAATGGTCATCTTATTTTTAGTTCCAGCATCTTTAAACATTTGAAGGGAATTAAAATGAGATTGGATGGTAAGTGATGGAGAAGTGGCTGTCACAGTCTGTTTGGCTGAAATAATGGGTCATTAGTGGCTCAAGATGGTCATTTAGTCACAAGTCAAAAGTCTTTGTCTGCTTTTCTTCTCTGGAAGCTGAGATCAGTTCATCAAACAGCTGTCTGAGAGAAAGGGAAAGGTGAACTGTTAAAGGACAGCTTGCAACAGCTGGTAGAAAAAAGTTACCAACTGCCTTTGGTATTAAGAATCACCTTGTCTCCAAATGCCAGGATTGGTTCCTCAGCTTTGCAAAGAGAACATATGATGGTCACACCACTGAGTCGGAACAGAAGGCGCTCCCCTGGATTTCTCACTGGGTCTGTGTCCACGTCCCAGGGACCCAAGCGTGCTCTAGGTTCTGCACTCTACTACGCTGCCAACTCACAGTTCATGCTCTGTCCAGCGCTCTCTCCTGAATTATCAGTGAAAGGGAGGGAAACGAAGGGTGGCTTTGTGTTTGCAAATGCCCTGGAGGTCAAGCTCTGCCCAGAGGGCAGGAGGGTCACTCTCCCTTGCTGAGAAGGGCCATCGGCAAAAGACATGCCCTGCCTGGCTTCATCCAAGGGCGTGGACAGAAGCAGCGAAGCAGCCGCAGAGTTGGAGCACTGGGATGGAAGAAGACGCTTCTTCTGCCATAAAGCTCTCTAGATCAACAGGCTGCCTGGCCTGCACAGACGTGTCTTCTGGCATCCTTGTGATTATTCTGCATTACACTAGTGTATTACAGCCTGTTGGAAACTTAGCCATAAGTAGAAAAGATTCTCAGGTTAGGGGGATAATGTGCTATCCAACCACAAAAAACAAGAGTAAAACACATCCCTCCATGTGCTTCTTTCTCCCCACTGGCGTGGAGTGACGTGGAGGATGGGTGGCCTGCCACCCCTATGCTTTGTGGTGACTGATGCCTTGCCACGGAGGCATGATTTTGGGAGACACAAAGGCCCTGAAGTTGGGGATGCTGCCGCACCTCTCGTTTGCTCTTCACAACTACTCTCCTCCCTCCAGGGCTCTCCCTCAGGGTGGCCTCGTCTTTCCAGTGGCCCTTGCAGAAATTCCTTTGATGTTCAGATTTCCTTGGAATGGCCTCGTATAGCCACGTGAACCATGTGGTGAAAAGGTGAAGAGTAGAATGCAGAGGGTCCGTGTCCTTGGACTAGACCAGGCTGCAGCCTCCAGCTGCTTGCCACTCTTGAGACCAAGGGGCAAGTGTAGAGGACACAGGAGAGCCGGGAGAGGGCTCCTTGTGCTGTCTCTACTTAGGTTGGAGATGTGGACAGCTAAGTGATAATGGGCCTGACTCCCAGCCATAGAGGTGCTCTCCTTGAGTGCACTTCTCAAATCAGCATGTTCCCATCAGTCGGCAGGCTCCTTACAATCCAGATTTCCAAACTCCTGCTCTCAGAACTTCTGACTCAGCAAGTTTGAAGTGGGTACCATCGCTTGCCTCTTTAACCAGCTACCAGATGATGCTGAAACTATTGTTCTAGGACCTACCAAAAGTTGGAGTGAGCTGTGGCCGTTGAGCCAACTCCACCTCTAAGCCTCCTAGACACTCCCATCTCCTTCTGTTATATCGTGACATGGTTGCCCCCCCCTTTTTTTTTTCAAGCTCTTCAGTCTTAAATAGAATTTCTTTTTCTAGGGCATTGCTTGTCAGGTCAAAGGCATTCAGAAAGATTGTGTTGAAATGTGATATTTGAGATGCTTTTTAACAGGCTTTGATGTGTTGAGAATCACAGAAGGTTAGAGCTGAAGGGACATTTAGACACAACCTAATACAACCAGGTTGCTTTGCCAGCAGGGAAAGTGAAATGCAAAGGAGACCAAGTTCTCAGGATCACACAGGAGTCCCAGGATCACACAGCTAGCAGATCTCACCCTTAATTACAGAGCAGCAATTGCCATCCATGTTATATATTACCCATGCTTACTATGGGTTTTAGACCAGGGTGACACTTTATCATTTCCTTTACTCCATGCATTATTTCTCTGTCTTATTTAATCATTAGAACAACCTAATGAGGTCAGATAGATTTTGTATTCATTTTGTAAAAAAAGAAGTTGCCTGAGGTTAATAACTATCCTCAGTCATAGAGCCAGTAACTGAGGACTGAGGTACTTACTGTGCTTGGGGAACGGGCTGCCGACCTCTACGTTATAAAACCTCTGTGCTATACGACCTCTATGTGTTATATGACCTCTATGTTATATGACCTCTATGTTATACGACCTCTATGTTATACGACCTCTATGTTATATGACCTCTACGTTATGTTGATGCTCCCTAGATGCTAGGGTTCTGACACACTCAATTTCCTTATTTCTAAAATAAGGAATCCCTTATTTCATAGAATTTTGAAAGCTGAGATGAAAATATGTCAGAGTCATTTGAGAATGTGAAGCCCTCTGGACCAGGGTGTCCTGTTGAAAGGGATTGTGTGCTCCAGTTTCCTGAGATGCTTCATGTGCGCATCTGCAGAGGCTTCCCCTCTTGGAACACTCTTTTTGCATTCGTGGATAGTCTAGGTCTTGCTCTTTGGAGAGTCTTGTCAGTCGTGCTAGGATGAAACTTGACCCTCAATATGCCTTTCTTTGTTCTTTATACATGTCCACCTGATCTCTTTCTTTCTTTCTTTCTTTCTTTCTTTCTTTCTTTCTTTCTTTCTTTCTTTCTTTCTTTCTTTCTTTCTTTCTTTCTTTCGTCCATATTTTGAATGGGAGACTTGATTCCCTGCATTGTAATCTGATGGCTTCCATGGCAGGGAACCATGTGTGTTGGATTGTCAGTGTCTGTTCTCCTAGACACACACCTTGGAGGGCTCCTTGGTGCTAGCTGACCTGGAGGTAGGTGTTTCCACGCAGCCTCTGTGTGACTGGCAAAGTGAGGCATGGGTACCACCATTCTCAGACCTAAAGGGAAGAGACTGTCCTGCTGAGTGGCAGGGTGACTCACAAATCCACAGCAAGCTCCTGCCAGAACTTTGACAAGAGCCAGGCCAGTTCTCCGTGCTCCCTCTGCGTTGGGCACCTCTGGAATCCTGGACCCAAAGCATGGACACTTGGGGCCCGTCTTGCCTGCCCTGTTAGTCGCCTTGAGACCCTCCTTCTCTTTGGTTGGCTTAACATCAGTTATTCTTTCCCGGTAGCCAGGACTTCCAGAAAGGAAGGGGACATGCGGGCTCTGAGGAAGGGCCTACATCAGCAGTTGGTGCTCAGCTTTCTTGCACCACACAGCCAGGGTTGAGCTTCCAACAGGGTCTAGGCCAGAAACGCATTGTTGTCCCTCTTCCTTCTTCCTTTCCCTGTTCCTTCCCCTTTCACTTCCTTCTCTTTCCCTCCTTCCCCCACCCTCTCTGCTTATGGCTACTTTGAGATTGCCTTTTCTTCCTCCTCAGCTGGGCACTTTGGGAACAAGGCCCTGGAATGATTTTGAGTCTTTGAGTCCATCCCCCACTAGAAGTTTCTTCTTCACTCTTGTTCTTTCTTTCTTTAATTTGTATTTTCAGTTATGGAAAAATGAGGATCGTATTATTTGCTGTCTTGGGGACACTATTTCCCAGAGGCTGGCCCACACGATTTGGAAAGTGAAGACCAGCTCTGGATCGGCCTTGACATATTCAAAGACAGGGTCAGTGCCTCCATGTGCGTTCAGTCTCCTGGGGGACTCTTGTAGTTGACTCCTTTCTCCCACATGACACAGGGTATGCTCTTGTTGACTGGGCGAAGACAGGCTTGGCTGTGGGCCAAGTGGCCACTTTGACTCCAGCTGCCCAAGAGAACTGAGTTAGAGCCAAGATTGCTCAGGGGCCCTAGGCTTTGCAGCTCAGGCTAAGGAGTGCTAGGGAAGGCCTGTGAGAAGGGGGGGAGATGGCTGAGAGGCTTCCGCCACCCTGTGGGGAATTTCCGTCCCTTCTTCCCTCACCCATTCACACCCTGCTTTCCCTGGGGCCCTTGCTCAGAGGGGAAGACCCCTTCTCTGCTGCACAGTAGATCTAACTGCAGATTCCACATTTCCAAAGGCAGCACTGAAGTCAGGCAGCATACGGCTGACCTACAGACTCGGACCCAGGATCCTTCACCGTTGTTTTAAAAGGGAGCACTCATTTCTCTGCTGCTTTCCCCAGAGGACCAGGAGAAGGGGCAGGTGGAGTGAGAATGGGACTTTGAAAAGCACAGGACTCCATGTCATTGAAGTCCACTCACTGACATGCAGGCATGGCTTCCTGGGAGCAGGAATAAGTGTGCTGGACGGAAGCGATGTGGCCTTCTCAGGTTGGCAATCTTGACCCTCTTCCCTGGTGATTAAAATAATTGCCCAAATCAGGCGGCCACGAGAATCCATTTGCTGTAACATGTCATATCTGACTGGGACACACAGTTGCTTCCCAACTCAAGCTGATGGTTGGTCTGATGCACATTCTCCACCTTTGGCAATAGATGACTCTGTAAGTTCAGTAATTCGGGCTTAGCTGTGGCTCCCAGGCAGTACTGTAGGATCATTGCACATGTGGAGGCTGGGAAGAATATGAGAGCCCCATTAGCTCAGTTTATTTCAGTGATGGGGAAACAAGGCTCAGAGAGGAAAAGTGGCTCAAGATGACCACACAGCAAATTATATGTGAGCTGCTGAGGGATGTAGGTCTTTCAAGTCTCAGTCCAGTGTCTCTTGTCCTTTCTGATGCCGCCTCTGATGCCTACTGTGCTGGCCGTACATCCTGCTCATTCAAAGCTTGGACAGGAGACAGCAAACTTCACTTGGGCACCATCCATAAGATAGGGAATGAATGAATCAAAAGTAGAAAGCCTTACCACACTGCCTGATCCTTCTCTGGTATAACTGCTACTTCCACCACTATCTGATTTATAATTGAGAATATTAGAAAGCAGTTCAACCACCCAGAATGAGGCCTGGAAAAGAAAAGACCATACTTCCCTGTAATGTGCCATCACACAGCTAGTCAAACACTGCTTTGAACACCTGTTATCCACAGAGTCAAGTCTAAGAGAACACTGTGGAAAGTGGCAGAATGCTTGAATGGTAGAAGTGTGACTTCAGTGAGGAAAAATAATGTATGCACGCCAAAGTATTTGATGGATAGTAAATGTTAACAGTGATCAAGTGTGGCAATTGAATTGTAGGAATGATCCTTATTTTCTTCTATGTTTCTCTTTCTCTTTTTTTTCAATGAAGAGGCCATTTTTTAAAAGATGACTTTGAATTGGGAAGATTTATACATGGCCTTCCCCAAAAGCTTCTTAGGAGCATACCCTACAGTACAACTGGACGTCTTCCTGTGGCTTGTAAGACTCAGATAGATGTGAACTCAGTTTTAACCCTTTCCTTTATCGATCTGGACCAGAGCATTTGATCTGTCTCTGCACTCAGTCTTCCTACCTGCCATATGGGTATAATCTGCCTGCCTCTGTCTCTCCCAGAGAGGGGGAGGCTAAGTATGGGAGGATCTATATAACTCAGGCCCAAGAGCGCTTCAGAAATCTTCCATCTTCTATCATAAGAGCCCACGGTGAGTTGGCAGTAATGACTGAAGGGACTCATAGACATGCAATTCGGGCTTCCAGAAAAGTGAAGGAGGATGTGACTGGGTCCTGCTACCCAGCATCCTCCTGCTGGGCTGGAAGCGAGGCGTGGAAATCTCTCAGCTGGTGCTTGGCAGCTCTGCAAGGAATGATCTTTACTTGAGCAGGTTTTGTTTGCCTTCCACAAACTGATCATCGGGCTTTGGGCACAGGCTGGATTCTGTCAGCCCAGCCTTTAATTCTGCAGCTCCCTCCTAGGTAAACAGCTGCTACCGGGGCTCACATTGATATTTCTTGGAGGAGGATGTGCTGACATCCCTCGCAGTAGACTGGCTGTGCTGGATAGCTTTAGTGTCAACTTGACACACCTAGGTTGAGGGAGCCTCAGTTGGGAAATTGGCTCCATTGGATTGGCCTGTGGCCACATCTGTGGAGTACTGTCTTGATGGTCGAGCAGTGTGGGAGGGCCTAGCCCACAATGAGTGGTGCCACCCTGGGCAGGTTGTTGTGTACCATATAAGAAGGCAGGCTGGGCATGAGCCAGAGGAGCAAGCCAGTGAACAACATTCCTCCATGGCCTGTGCTTCAGCTCCTGCCTCCAGGTTCCTGCCCTGAGTTCCTGCCTTGGGCTCCCTGAGTGATGAACTGTGACCCAGGAGATGTAAGCTGAATAAACCCTTTCCTCCCCAAGTTGGTGTTGGTCAGAGTGTTTTGTCACAGCAATGGAAGACAAACTAGAATACTGGCCCATGCCTACGGAAGCCCAGTGGGTGGTCTTGTCTTTGACTCTCGTCTCCTCACTGAGTTGCTGTGGGAAATGTGGGAAATGTCTTGCAACCAGAAAAACTGCCAACTTAAGGGGAGGAGCAAAAGAGCCCCCCGAGAAGAGGAGCACAAAATACAACCTTCCTCCGTGGGCCTGCTCTCCTGGCCGGAGGGTGACTTGAAAAAGAGTACAAAGTGTAACCTTCCTCCGTGGGCATGGGCCTGCTCTCCTGGACGGACGGTGACTTACAACCTGATCTGGTGCATTCACAAGGCTAATCCACTCATGCCTAATTCAGACACCCACAGATTAGGGCTGCAGCTTGATATAGTGTACACTCTGGAAAACAGCAACTAGACGACAACTATCTTACAAGCTCCCTCTTCTACTCCACCTCTAAGCTGACCACTGTGTAGCCTGGGCAGCAGGCCTCGGGGGTAAACCTCTGACTCTAGCTGCTTGGTGTCTTCCTACCCCACCTAGATCTAGCAGAGGTCTTGAAGCCAAACAGAGGCCCGCTTTACTCTCTGTTGCTTTTGATCCCCACAGCCCAGGGAGTCAGAGACGGATGGGGCTAATGACAATTCTCAAGAGCCTTAGCTGGTGACGTGCTTGTGGACTTTCCAGGCTCATCTCGTTCTCTGCTTTTCACAAGGACCCCTCTCTCACCTCCTAGTTACCATTCCTGGCCCCACACCCTGCATCTCCTACTGCAAGTTAGTCTTTATTCAGTTCACTTCCACCATGCATGCATGCATGCCGATTGCCTGCCTGTCTGCACCCTCGGATGTAAACTCCACACTGCTTTTGCACTGTGCTTGCCTAGCAAAGGTATTGCAATAAATGCTTGATGGCATGAAATAAAAGGCTCCAGTTTTACTGATTGTTTTGACACATTCCTAGTCTTAGACTAAGTTTATTAACTTTTTCCCAATCCTTAGCCTGGCTATGGCCAGTTGAGGCAACAGACAATTGAGTGAGAAGGAACTCCTCCGGCCGGCTTCTTTCAGGCCTCCTTTACCTCATGGCCATGGATGATGCTCACTTGGAACAATCTGAGAACCCATTTGGCTGCTGAAGAAGCTGTGGTTTAGGTGTGAAGGGGATCCGCAAAGTCTGGAGGAGGCAAAGCCACTAGAAGGCATGATGGGGGAGCAGCCTGGAACTTTTCCAAGCACATAGGAAAAAGTACTTGAGCTTATGTAAGTAGAGTTGCATTCCTTTTCTTTTCTTTTTTCTTTCTTTTTTTTTGGTCTTTTTGAGACAGGGTCTCCCTGTAGTCATACCTGTCCTGGAACTCCCCATAAACCAGGGTGTCCTTGAACTCACAGAGATCTGCCTGCCTCTGCTTCCCAAGTGCTGGGACAACAGGTGTGTGTGACCATGCTCGGCTTGCATTCATTTTCTAACACTAACCCACAATCTGGCCTTGAGCAAGTCACCTAACTCCTTCAAGCCTCATTTATGTTTTAAATTTACAATGTTTTAAAGCTGCATTTTATTTATTGGGTGTATGTATGTATGCAAGCATGCATAGCTTGCACATGTAGAAGCCACAGGACACCTGGTGGGAGTTGGCTCTCTCCTACCATGTCAGCCCTGGTGCCTTTTACACCAGCCATTTTGTCAGCCTAAGCTTCACATTGTTTTTAAGAAGAAAGCCTGCTTGGCTTACCTTATGGAATTTCTGGTGGCATAAGAGTGACGATCTTTTGCAAATGAGCAAATGGTGTAGAAATATTACTTATTCTTCTCTGATCAGTATCTGTGAAGATGTAAGACCTACCGGGGGACCTGATTTCCTAGTTGTCCGATTTCCTGAAGAACTTTTTGTTGTCTTTCTGACCCATTGTGACTTTTACAAGACTCTTAGCCATGATCGCTATGCTTTTCCCCCATACATTCTAGTGTTTTAAGAACTGTCTTGTAAGAAATGCAGTTAACAATGATGTTATATCGTCGCACAGTGCCACACCTGTGTTGCTTTATACAAAATGTCCGATAAGTAAAATTTTCATAAAACCAAACACCTTTACTATCCAAAGTAACTATCACCCCTCCCCAGTGCTCTTTTCTCCTTCCCCTTCTCTAGCCAACCATTTCAGTTACACACAAAAAAATCCAGTTGATGTCTCCTAAATTGGCTTCACATCTTTCTGAAAGGATAGATTAAAAAAAAAAAAACTGGAGTACAAAGAGTACCATCTCAGGAAACAAATACATAGAACAACAAATCAGGGAAGCTATCAGGGGCTGGAGACACTGCTCAGCAGTTAAGAGTGCATACTGCGGGCTGGAGAGATAGCCTAGCGGTTAAGGGCGCCGACCACTCTTACAGAGGACCCGGGTTCGATCCCCAGCACCCACATGGCGGCCGAGAACTGTCTGTAACTCCAATTCCAGGAGAACTCCAGTTCCAGGGGAATATTAATGGCCTCTTCTGACACTCCCTCAAGCCGGCATTGCATCGAGCAGCTGTGAAAAGTGCACTAGACGCTGCATGTAGCAGTACATTCATACAACATGCACATGACAAACTATTAAAAAAAAAAAAAAAAAAAAAAAAAGAGTGCATACTGCTCATCCAGAGGACCTGAGTTCGGTTCCTCGTACTTCCATCTGAGGCTTACAACTTCCCATAACTCCAGTTCGAGAGGATCTGACACCCTCTCTGGCCTCCATGGGCACTACATTCATATGGAAATATCCACATGCAAATGCACGCGTGCACACATAATTAAAAATAAAAATGAAAATAAATTGAGATGTTATCAAATGAGAGCTAAACTCAGGTCCTATTATAAAATTGGTGATTCAGAGCTATGTGGTTCAAGTTCTAGTTTGCTCTCTATTGCTAGACACTCATCATAATCAATATGGGAGGAAAGGGTGTATTTGATCTTACAACTTACAGCTTACAGTCCACCACGGAGAGAAGCCAAGGCAGGAACTCAAGGCAGGAACCTGGCGGCAGGCATGGAAATACAGACTACAGAAGAAAGCATGGTTCTTACTGGCTTCTTCCCTCTGCCCTACTCAGCTATCTTTCTTATATAGCCCAGATTCATTGCCTAGGTACTGTAACACCCACGGTGTGTGCCAGGCCCTCCTCCATCAATTGGCAACTTAAAAAAATGCCCATAGATATACTTATTGGTGACAGTGAAGAATTCAGTGGAAGTATTGGTAGGAAAGCAAAGCAGATGAATGGTAGGGGAACTATGACGAAAGGAATGGAGGATAAAACGTTCCTTGTGTAGCAGGGTCAGTCTACAGAAGGGTGTGAGCACCAGCCCTGCACATCCAAACTGATATGGCCATTTGGCTGGCTGTGGAAGAACATTGGATGATAATGGCAGTCCTTGAAGAGGAGACTGGCTTGTTGAAAGCAGTGTTTTGAGAAGGATGACCCTGAATCAGATCAATTCTCTCAGATCTCAGGGATGTTTGTCTTTCCCTTATAATAATGGATATATCAAATATTCCCCCTACCAGCCCTGTAAGAACAGAGTCCCTCATGGAACAGAGGTTCATGAACACAAAGACACAAATGGCTGAAGTGTAGAGAATAAGAGTCTGCAAAGTGTGGGTCCTTGGACAGGACTCCAGTATTGAACTGCACCCACCCAGGGCTCAGGGATTGGAAATCCTGGGTTGGAAAGCTTGTAAGGGCCTGGGAGGAGGTACGTGGCCAAATGGAAACAGTCCTACAGGTTCCTGGGACAAGGAACCTCACATGAACCTACAGCAATGGTGTCAGCCAGTAGGTACAAGACCCATGCAAACTCAAGCAGACAAAAACCCAGCAGAGAATAGTGGAAATGGGCAATAAACCCCAATCTAAACTGAAGAACTATTGGCAGCTGATTACTGCTGGGTGAGGAAGAGCTGATCTTAAAGAGAGGCACTCAGGCTGGCTAGGCAGACTCCAGTGGATGAACTTGCACTGAGGCATGTCCAGGGACACTAATCTGACTGATAGATCTTCACACAAGTGACAAATGTATGAATTATGGCTATGGGAGGGTGCCAATGGGGAGGGAGTATGAAGATGATTAAGATGTCTTGTATGAATGACACGAAAATTCAATAAAATGTTTACCGATAAAAGGGAACACAGGAATTTCTTTCTCCCTCCTTCCTTCCCTCCTTTCCCTCCTTCCTTCCTTCCCTCCCTCCTTCCTTCCTTCCCTTCCTCCCTCCCCTCCCTCCTTCCCCTCCCTCCCTCTTCCCTCCCCTCCTTCCTTCCTCCCTCATTCCTCCCTCCCTCTCTCGTTGCTTCTTCCTCTCTTCTTTTCTTTTATGAAAAGTCTACTAGTATGCTTTCTATGGCAAAGTGACTTTTTCTTATTTTATTTATTCATTGACAAAGAGTTCTAGTTTGCTTTCAATTGCTGTGAAAAAACACTCTGACCAGTTCTAATTTGGGGAGGAAAGGGCTTATCTGTCTTACATCTCCCAGTCACAGTTCATCACTTATGGAGCCCAAGGAAAGAACTCGGGGCAGGAACCTGGAGGCCGGAGCTGAATGAAGCACAGGCCATGGAGGAATGCTGCTTACTGGCTTGCTCCCCTGGCCCATGCTTAGCCTGCTTTCTTTTTTTATTATTATTAATTTTATTTATTTCTGTATGTGTATGAATGTACTGTCTGCATGCAAGTTTGTGCACCTGTGTTGTGCAATGCCGTGGAGGTCAGAAGAGTGTGTCGGATTCCCCTGGAACTGGAGTTCTCCTGGAATTGGAGTTTCAGACGGTTCTCGGCTGCCATGCAGGTGCTGGGGATCGAACCTGGGTCCTCTGTAAGAGAGGTCGGCGCTCTTAACTGCTAGGCCATCTCTCCAGCCCCTCAGCCTGCTTTCTTATAGAATACAAAACAACCTTCCTGGGGGGTGGCACCACCCACAGTGGGCTGGGTCCTCCACATCACTCAACAATCAAGAAAATACCCCACAGATATGGCCACAGGATAGTCCAATGGAGGCAATTCCCCAATTGAGGTTTCCTTAACTCAGGTGTGTCAAGCTGACACTAAAGCTATCCAGCATATAAAGCATCTTTTTGCGTGTTTCCATCTAAGGGTATCTGCAAGAAGCAAGTTTTGTGTGATGCCCTCTGGAAATATTCAGTAGACCACCTCCTTCGGCTATTAGTATCATTTTATACTAGGAATTCTCTGAGCTGCTGCACAGCACTCCACAATGCCAGTGGTCCCTTTGAGAATGCGTGAACCTGTGAAAAATCAGGCTTATAAAAACAGCTGGACTTATTTACCACTCTTGAGGTTGAGTTACAGGATATGGTAGAAGTAAGGATGTTTTGCAGATGTGATTAAGGTTCCTAATCAGTTGAAAAATGAGCTAATGAAAAGAGATTCTTGTGAGTGGTTTCAACCTAGATAGTGGAAGCCAAAGACATTCTTTACTGGCCTGAAAGAAGCAAATAATGACCGAGCGGAGAGGCCACATGTCAAGGGCATGATGATAACACCAATTGAGAGTGATCTCTGCCTAACTATCCAGGAAGATGTGGATTGATGTCAGTGAATTCTGCCAATAATTAGTGAGCTCAAAAGAAGATCTTGAACTTCTGATAAGACTGCATGCAGCCTTTCCTTCACCTTGAGCTCAGTCTCATGAGACCTTGAGCACTGAACTCAGCTAATCCATACCCAGGCTTCTGGTGTTCAGAAACTGAAATAGTACATGGGTACTATTTAAAGACTATGCCTGTTTCAATCTTATATGCAGTAAAGAAAAGTAACATAGGGTTCTTATACATTATTGCTCTGACAAAACATCCTTGGACATGAACAATATAGGAGTTTTTTGAAAAGGTAGAATTTTTATTAGGGGGATTATGGTATGGAGGATTAGAAGAAATACAATCAATTTCTTGGGAAAGGAATTGGATTCCTTAAAAATCATGCTCAATAATTACTTAATATCAACATATTATGAAGCTTCGTATTCTTGGTGGAGTGTTCAGGTTCCCAGCCAGAGTTGAATTAAGAAGTAGGAAGGTGAACAGCCACTTGACCTCAATCATCCCTTCAACTTTCTTCCAATTGGCATATGTTTTCTTTAGCAAATAAAGAATGGATTCTTATTTGTTTACATGTTTGTTTGTCTTTAAGGATTGGGTTTAAAGGAGCGTTGAATCCTTTCCCATTTGAGCTCATGCCAAATTAGGAATGTCTTCAGAGCCCTGAGCTATGATTTGATCTGGTCTTAGAAGCCTCAGTAAACAGCAGCTTCTTTCTGCCTTCTTTCATTTAGAAAGACTCTGTTGTCACCTCCTGGTTTTAGCAAGGAAGGTCTGGTATTCCTGAGAAGGATTCAGGGTGCGGAAAGAGCCAGAACAGAGTAACTGTGAGAAGTTCTGTGTTACTGAGGGGGGCTATCCATTAGGAAAGAGATTAGAAGAGTGAGATTGGAACTTGAGAGAACGGGTCATCAAGAATGGTGATAGAGTCAACTAATTTGAACTTTGTAGCTGTGATTTATGACTGAGCCATCCAAATGGTGCGAGCCTACAGGACTGATTTGGGGAAGCTAAGTCCCAAGACGACGGAAAGAGTAGGTAGCTGATAAAGAACAAGAAGGGGCTGCTGACATTATCTTGGAGTTTATGGACACCCTTCTGTGGAGGACATGGCCCAGCAAACCCAAGCATGGGATGCTAGGATAATGAGGGAACTGACCCAGGCTTGGAATGGGGTCCTGCTCCTTGTATTCCATGGGGTGTGTGCACTACCCTGACAAAGAGCAGGCTTTTTTGAGTGTCTCTGCCACAGTGACCCTGAGAGTGTTTACTTTGCAGTAGGCTTGGGGAAAGCATGTTTGAACTCTGGTATGAGCAAGTTCACTCCTCCTCTACTTCCATTTTTTTCTCCACTCTTGGCTGAAATGGTTTGCTGAGTGACGAATAAACACAAGTTGTTTTTACAGGTGTAAAACCAACAGATCAAATGCTGGCCTGTGCCTGGGCTTGTGAATGGGGACTGTTATGTTTGGAGAATACCATCACATCATTTACACTTGCAAACCCTTTGTAATCTTAATCTCTTTGTTGCTTTTATGTTATACTGGCCCCCCAAGGTTAAAGAAAGAGATTTAGACCTTAAACACAAATCCAGCCTTCAAGCTCTGGAATTATCTTTGCCTTTAAATGCAGCTGATCAATGCCCGTTTCTTTTGAAAGTAAAACCCTTTTGAACCTTGAAAGCCTTCCACTGTTGAGCTATGCCTAAGTGCCACATGGGGGAATGGGCAGAAAAGAGCCCATTTTTCCCTTAGTGCTTGCATTAGGGGTCCCAGAGTTCAGTCCAATGCAATCAATTTAATTGGCGCTAGCTCTGGTGACAAATTATGCTGGTTTACACTTCAGTGTAGCAGAGATTCCTCAAACGCAGGGGAAGAAGGGAGATACACTTCTTGGTCTCTACTTAAAGAGGGCAAGAGTATTGGAAAAGGAGCACATTTAATTCATCACTGTCAGAGCAGGTGCAAAGTTTAATTCTAACTAAAAGCATTAAACAATTAACCCAGACAGTCAGGCCTTCTGCAACGCTCAGTAGCAGGGAACACATGGACCAGATTACCAACGGAAGCATCTGTGCGTCCTCTTCATCCCACTGCAGATTTTCTTGTGCCTTTTTTTTTTAAACAAAGAAAAGTCCAGAAATACAATAGCTCATCAGGCCTTTAGGAAGATGTCTCGTTTGAAAGGGTCAGACAGTACACCACTCTGTACTCAGAGATCAACAAATAATTGTCCCCTGAGCCCTAGCGATTAGCTGTAGGAAGAGAAATAGGAAGTCACTGAGTTTTGAAAGTTTTGATCCAACTGTCCACCCTTTTTATGGTGAAGTGTATTCTATATATATAAACCATTAATCTGAATTGTCCTGCAGTAGCTGAACCCTTGGAGATGCTCTGCTATTTGTGGGGGGCAGTGAATAAGGAGAGAAACTTGGGGATGATAAAAACTCAGCTATCAGTAAAAGCTAAGTAGACAGAGGCATGAAACTTTCTTCCCGGATACTTAATTTCTTTTTGTGGTTGTTGAGTTGACAGAGGATCATTAAATTTTAGAGTTGTTAGGTCCTTGGAGAATGCTGAGGTTTGACCTGAATTATTTTACTGTGGAAATGTTGAGCCTTTAGAAAGGGGCATTTATGCACAAGGTTTTGCTGTTTCTGGGACAGTCTGTAGGCCAGCTGTCCTGACTCGATGCCAGCAGGACAACGAAGGCCACGAGCTTGAAGCCATTCTGACCTGCCCTTAAGCTCTGCTGGCCTTCGAACTTGGCTTCTCAGACTTCTGTAAGCATGGAGTATTGCGATGGCTTTCATAAGCAATACAATAGATTCAATGCGACCAGCCCAGTCACAGCACCCACAGCTCTTACATATTTTGTCTTCCTGTTTCTTTCCCTCCAGGGACTCATGTTAAATGAGGGACTACTGGCAGAGAACCTGGTCCAGTGCCTGGTTCACAGAATAATAGTATGCCTTCAATTCTCCGATAAGCTAGGAAATTAGTCTAACATGATTCTAAATGTTTGGGGAGTTTAGATAAATTGTATTCTCCTCTATTGATTTTATTAATTCAAACCTATGACAGAAAAGCTTACTTAATAAGAACGCATGACAAGAAGATACTTGGGCTAAACAAAACTTACAGGTCTCGGTAAGCTCTCATTGTTTCTAATAACAGGAATCAGTGAAAATTGATGAAATACTTTGCTAAGGGCAGAGTTAGTTACCCCAGATGCCTGTCTCATGATCCGAAGGTTTGACAGCTGCTCAGGTTGGGGAGGAAGAAGAGCCTGATTTCTGTCACCCTTTCTTCTTTTTTTTTTTTTTTTTTTTTTTTTTTTTTTTTTTTTTATTTATTTTTGTATGTGTACGAATTTACTGTCTGCATGCAGGTTTGTGCAATGCCGTGGAGGTCAGAGAGCATGTCAGATTCCCCTGGAACTGGAGTTAAAGACGGTTTTCAGCCGCCATGTGGGTTCTGGGGATGGAACCTGGGTCCTCTGCAAGAGCAGTTGGCGCTCTTAACTGCTAGGCCATCTCTCCAGCCCCCACCCTTTCTTCTAACCCTGCAGAACATCACGGTACCACTGAACACACCCTAAAAACCTCAGGGTCGGCTTGAAGTTGCCACACAAGTCCTCTACTTGTGCTGCAAACTACAAGAATCCTGTAAGAGAGGCAATTACGGCACTGTTCTGGCATTTTGTGAAGACTACTTCATACATAAAATTCTGTGTTTTTAATTACAGTTTATCAGTAGAAAAAAATAAGAGGAATGAAAGACAGAAAGGAAAGGAGGGAGAGAGGGAAGGAAAAAGAAAGGAGAGAAAAGCCAACCTTGTATCATCCCACATTCAGTCCCAACATCCAGAATAGGGATCTGAGCTTCATTTGAGAAAGCTGGACTAGTCCTAAGTTGGAAGTTCAGTGTCTGGGCCTGAGATCTACACTTTGAGCCTCAGTGTCTACTGTGTAGAATGATATGCCATGTCTTTCTTTGCCAGCTCAATGCTGACTCAAAAGTGTTTGCACGGATGCCATCTCTGGAAGCTCAATCCTTCTAGAGATGAGCACTGCCACTCGCCTAGTGCCAGGGCAGTGCCTACTGAATGCACAAGTCTGTCAATCCTGACAGCTCTGTGGTGTACATACTATCATCTTTATTTGCAGAGACAGGAGTGAACCCCACAGTCATCAGGGAGGAGGGCCAGGGTCCACCCCAATTCCATCCATGGCCCAAACTCTTTGTAATCTGTGTTGTTGTCCAATAGTTACTCCCTTGATGTGTTTCCATTACTAGAACGACATGTGATGCACATCTCAGCCATCACAGGCAGAAGCTGTGATCCACATCACATCTCATGCATGTGAAACCACGAGGTGCTGATGTTTCTCCTTGGAATCTATGGCTGGTAATTGTTCATCTTTCTGAGTTCATTTGTTTTCATGATCTAATACATTTTGATAAGTCAGAAAATGTTCAAAAAGAATCTCAATGAGCTGACTGCATGTTGTTATCCAGGAAGAAATGTCTACCTGGGAATTATTTCCCATGGACTCTATCAGCTTTGAGGATCTCAGTAGCTACCTTTTAAAAATGATATTGGATATCGTGAACTCAGGGGAGTGGGTAGTGTTAGAGACTAATAAGACATCATATAGAAAAGTACAACCTGCTCACCTGGCAGGCAGAGTTGCAAACAGTGGGTGAGGAAATGACTGTGAGAGTGCCCTCATCCTGTTCTCACTGAGGAGGGAATGAGGAGAGACCTTCACGGTGGTTCAGTTGGTGTAGGGCAGGCATATCTTCCAACAGTGGCCAAGAAGTGTGTAATTCAAATTATTAGTCCAATTCCCAAAGCTCTCATTTATTATGTTGAATTGCAAAATAAGGGATCATACATGCATATGTCTCATTCTCTATTTCTCTGTTATCTGCTTTATTCATTCATCTAGACTTAATCGCCATTTCACAGCAATCTCCATGACATCTGGTTGCATTGCCTATTGCCACTATAATTTCTGGAGATTCATATAACTTAATAGCATTAACAAGAGCCACCCTTCTCTTAAGGTCTCTGGTTTTGTCTTCACTGAGCTCCTCTGCCCGAATGTCCTGCATTAGGATAGCTTGACTTGAGAGACATGTAGAAAAGGAGACCTCTTCATGAGGAGGGGTAATGAAGATTCATGAGCCTCCTATAGACGGTGCAGAAGAAAGTCTGGTGTGGGCAAAGAATAGTCAATACTCCAATATCTGTGGCTTTCCCTCTATAGATTTAACCAACTGTGGCTCAAAAATATTTCCTCAAAATTACATCTGTTTTGGATATGTACAGACAGACATTTTTCTTCTGTAATAAGTACATACGCAGCATTTATATTGTACTAGGGATTATAAATAATCAAAAGATTTAAGAAGTATGGAGATGATGTCTTAGTGTACATGCAAGTACTACAGTATCTTTCATAAGTATTGATGAGTATTGTATGTTTAGGTATTTTTCTGAGGTCCCTGGATATCCAGAAATAATTGCATAGGAAAAACTATCTCAATTTTTTTCTATACTGCACAATTTGATATATATTGCCATTGATGGGAGAAAATGAAAATAACCGAAAGGTAAAAGGTTAAATTCTCTAAATTTAGAGAGAGAGAAAGAGAGAATGAAGTACTGCTTAAGCTTCTTCTTTATTGCCCTTATCTTTTCAATAAATCTAGGAAATCTTCCCACACCCCCCAAACCACAAATAACAAAACGTATTTCCTTTTGGTAGGCTAAACATTCATCTGTATCATTTTCAAGATCTCAATTCCATAAACAAAAACAAACCAAGTAATTTTCATAGTGAGTTTTTGTGTTCGGTATATGAAATATTTCTGCATTGTCATCAAACCAGCACTTATGACCACTTTAGAGAAATCAAAATTTTTAGTAACAGACAAGTATGACATTGTCCAGCTCTTGACAAGGAAAAGGGAAGAGAGGAGACTACAGATGCTTATAAAAAATATTGATCCATTGTCTCAAGTGTACGGGGTTAGAGTGGGGGACGATGCTTCCTGGGAGAGGTGTGAATCCAAGACCAACACGGGATCCTTCAGTGTCTGGTCTTGTCTGACTGGCTTTTGGTGCTGACTAAACAGCCATCAGAACTTGCCCTAGAATTGACTCCACCCATATATAAAAAAAAGGGCTTTCCACATTCATGTTCCTGGGTTATAAAATTAGTCCAGGTTGGTTTTATTAAAAATCATTTAAAAAATAAAGCCCACAATATTTATACAGGTCTTACTTAGCATGTAGTTCCACAATACCCTTACAGTTAAAAAAAAGTGTAAAGAACATATCCTAACCCTGTTTAGTGAAATTCTGGCAAATCCAGAGAGTGAGTGGCATATTTTCATCAGCTCGCAGAGGACTGCGGTTCCTTTCTGTTCACTGTTGGGCTTCCTCGACTGCTTGCCATCTCCAAACATGATGCCTCTTTCTCTTTTTATACATTTTGAATTAATTTATTTTGTGTGTGCACATGCATGTACCTGCATGCCACAGTGCAGATGCAGAGGTCAGAGGACAGTTTGCAGGGGTTGGCTCTTCTACAACATCTTCCATGTGGCTTGAGGGTCATTAAACTCAGATTATCAGGTTTGGTGGCAAGGGGCTTAATGTGCTCAGTCATCTCACCTCACGCATGGCATTTCTACTCAGTGCTCTGCGTGGCTTTAGACACCGTCCTATGCTGCAGTCCAGAGTCTGTGGTGTCTCACGTTGACTCTCTGGGAGCCACATGTATGTCATCACGTCCTCTCAGTCCTTTGGCCACTGCCTCAGTCTCCAACCCCCCCGCCAGCCTTCATGCTCACAGTCCTCCATGCTTTGGATTCCCTTCACGTTCTCTCACCATTTCCTCTCTTCCAAGGAGCAGTTTCAAAACATGACCCAAAAGGTATTCTTTTCTACTGCTCTTGTTTCCAACATGGTGAGGTCTGTCATTTGGATTCTGGCAGGAATTAATAATCTCCTTGTTATATTCCTAATTAGTTTTTCATCAAAATCACTGTTAGAATCTACTCATTATTCTGTTGAGGCTTTCCTCCCCCTCAGGTGATAAGCCTGAGTTGGTGGCAGAGGGATTCCAAGGAGGTTTTAGTCTATTAAAGGCTCCGTGGACCTATCTTTTCCTCCATTCAATTAAGAATTTCCCTTTAACTTCTCCCAGCAGGACCTAGGTGTTTTGACAGAGTTCCCTAAGTAGCTCAAGGTTTCAAGGAAACCTATCTTGTCCTCTGCATTGGATTTGCTTGTCGGGTTCTAGGTTTTGGGAAAAAAAAATTCAGTTATCATATGGATAGATTACAAAACTGTTTTCTGAAGCTCTTTTATTTCTGTGTAGAAGTACCAATTCCTTTGTAATTTCACAATGATTACATAGTGATTTTTTTTGTTTTTCATTTTAGAAAACAGCATTTTGGTTCCGCCCAAGAGAATTCGGACTCAAGACTCGCTCATCTCCTATTTTGGTTACACAGTAGACCTGGATGTGTTTGCTCCATCAAATGTGTAATGACATATCCTGGTTGAAGCACTCTAGACCAGTCTTACAGCTGAGACTGTCAGGTCTAGATTCTCTAAGAACCATTCCTTCCCTCCAAAAATTCATTGTTTTCATTCATTCCTGAAATTCAAGACTAGGGAACAAAGGAAGGAACGCCAAGAAAAGCCTCAGTGAGACGGAGAAGCTGAGGACATGTGAGGACTAGTTTTTGTTTTCTCTACTTCAGGCGACTGGGCTCCTATCCTAAGGCACTCAGGAGAGCTGCGGTAGGTATGTCATTTCTCAGTTCAGACTCTTACCTGGACTAGGGTTCTGAGCTGCTTGGAGTGAGAATCTGAACGAATGCTTTGAGTTGGAGCTTGGGAGTTGCCGATCTTCCAATGATGTGGAAAATTCCTCCCCTGTCACCATGGGGACGGCAAATTTGGGGGTAAAGGGATCTTCAGAGGTGCTGATTTAGTCTTCTCTATCTTCCAGAAAGTTTAACCCTTTTAATAGAGGTGCTGGTTATTCAGGTTTATGGTAGATAGTGGCAAGGCAGCTTAAAGATCCTGTCTTCCTCCATTCACCCCAAAGCTCAGGTTAAAAGAGAGTAAATCCACCAAATCACTGTCTCAGACTTCAGGCAGACAGACCCCTTCCTCTTTGATACCAACACCAATGAGTATTTCAGGTGTCACTCCAGCAATTTCACGGCACAGGTCTATAGCAAGTGCTGGCGAAAGACAGTAAAACCTTCTTCTGGCCCCACCAGCGAGCCCAGCCCGTCCACGCTGTGATGGCCTACCTCTCCCTACCTCTCCTCAGTCAGCACTGTCCGGGTCCACTATACACTGAAAGCACGATGGAGCGAGCAGCTTCTGTGTGCAGGTCCTGGGGATGCAAGGACGGAGAAGCCACGGTCGAAGCCTTGGAGGGTTTCCAGAGGAGACGCGCACAGCCAAGACCTCAAGTCCCCGCAGGAAGGAACCTGCTCTGTGGTGCTGCCGCTTCCCTCCCCTGTGGGGTCCAGTCGTGGGCATCACTGGTGTACGAATGGCAGAAATGCTCAGAGAAACTCCAGTAACGCTTCCTGGAAGGGAGGTGCATTTTTCCTGATGTTCAGACTTTATGTTAAAATTTTATTTACTTTTGTTACTGTATGTGTCTATGACGTGTGTGCGTGTGTGTGTGTATGCGTGTGTGTGTGTTCGTGCGTGCGTGCGTGTGTATGCATGTGTGTGTGTGTTCGTGTGTTCGTGTGTGTGTGTGTGTGTGTATGCTACAGCACATGTGTGGAGTTTGGGGGACAATACAGCTCTTTCCTCTTCCTGCCTTTATGTGGTTTTTGGCATCAAACTCAGGTCTTCAGATTTTTGTGGTAATAATTTACCCATCAAGCCATTTTACCTGGCCCATATTTTATTTTAAATACATCCTATTTTAAAATAATTTCAAACAGAAAAAAACTGTAAGAATAATTCAGAGAACATTGGTGCACCTTTTATCCAGATTATTTAACTTTTTTCAAAAATTTGGTATATTCATTTTATATATAGTTATTATTTTTCAGAATAATTTGAGAGAGGATGCCATATTTTTGTGCCTAAATATTTGTGTAGATTTCCTAAGAACCAGGATATTCTCTTATGTTATTAAATAATAGGAAACTTAGCAATAATATATAATGCTTCTATCAGTAGTTCACATAATTTTGTCAATTTTGTCCAGTACCAATAATCTCCTTTAGAGCATTATTTTCTGCCCTGAGTACAGGACCCAGTCTAACTTCGTATATTACATTTAATTGCCATTTTTTTTAAAGTTGAGGATAGCATCTTAATCTTTATCTTTTATCACACTGAAACAAAACACTGGTTATTTACAGATCATTCCTAATTTGGGCTTTATGTAGTATTTATTTATGTATTATGTGTCCTTGGACAGAATTCTGTGTAGGTGATAGTGTGTTATTCTCAGAGCAATACACCCAGGAACACATGAGAGTTGCTTCACAGTTATTATTAAACTTAATTTTCATATTCTGATCAAGGCATTGCCCGGTTTTACTGCTATAAAGTTTAAACCCAAGATTTAACATTCATTGATAATTCTTGCTCAGTGATAGTTTAACATAGTGATTTATTTTAAGTCTAGCACTATCTCCAAATTACCAGCAAAGTGACCTTTGTTTCCTCTCAGTCAATGTAGATGTATAGATTTACACTTTCTTTAGGAGTTTATGTCTGTTACCTATTTTCATACCAAAGAATCATCGTCTGGTATAGAACCCCTTTTCCTCCTCCTCCTCCTCCTCTTTCTTCTCCTCCTCCCTCTTCTTTCTCCTTCCTCTTCCCTCTCCTCCTTCTTCCCCCTTCCGGTGTCTTTTAATCCTCTGAAAGTGCCTCCCTACTTACTGGAATAAAAGGGCTCTCCATGCCCTTCTGGTATCTTCTCTGTCTCAGACCTGTAAGGTGCCATTTCTTCAGGGATTCCAATGGTTCTTTTTAATAGGGAAAAATATTTAGAAACCAAGAATTGAGTGCTAGGTGTGCTCACTGTAATCAATATGACATTAATTTTTTCAGCAGAGGAAACTAGGAGATAAATTTATAGTCATTGCCTGAAAAATTCTGTTGCCTGTTGCTTATTTTTCCATAATTATATCTTTCTTTCATATCAAAAATCCAACATCTCCAAAACATAAGCATATCTGCTCATTTGCTCAGTTCTACAATATACAGGACAAAGGTATTATAGAAGAGTAACAATAACCTATTTAAGAAGAATTCAAGATTTGTTTTTGTTTTGTGATTTTGTTTAGACTTAAGGTATAGAGAATAGTATGCTCAAAACTCTGTTAGTATTTGTGTTTATAATATTTAGTTCTAATTCAGTTGATTTTTTTTTTTTTTTTGAGACAGGTTCTCCCTGGAACTTGCTATGTAGATGAGGCTGGCCTTGAACTCACAGAGGTCCACCTGTCTTGGCTGGGATTAAAGGCATGAGCCACTACATCTGACCCAATTCAATTGAATTTATTTCTTTCTATTTTCATTTAGTGCTCCCCCCCAGTGGGGTTAGAAGTTGAAAACTCTATTTCTACTTAACAGGTGTAACCTCTGTTATCTCCTCTTGCTAGTGGAATTTTACCTTTGGAGTAGTAGACTATTAACATGCATCTGTAAGTTAAAATTACATGAAAAGGCATACTCAAAAAAAAAATGAACCCAAACATATTATCCAGAATATTCTTTTTGTACTTTGTGTTAGTGTCCTTTTTTTCTCTTTCTTCTCCCCCAGTGCTGAGGACTGAATCTATTGCCTTGTCCACCCTAGGCAACCACCCTACTGCTGGGCTGAATCCCCAATCCTTTCTGGGTTTTGTGTATTCACCTAAGAGTACTTTTTGGAAGCCACTCTATGTTTGTTTGTAAAGGTTTTTCCTTTATTTTCTTGTTGTGAAATGGTTGTCTAGTACTTTATTGCTTTTCATGCTCTCTTTTATCCAATCCATTCCCTGTGTTAGGGGCATTTAGGTAGTGCGTTGGTTATTTTAAAAATATTTTATTTAGCCGGGTGTGGTGTCACATGCCTTTAATCCCAGCACTTGGGAGGCAGAGGCAGGCAGATCTCTGTGAGTTCAAGGCCAGCCTGGTCTACAGAGTGAGTTCCAGGATTTGGGACTACAGGGGGACCCTGTCTCAAAAATACCAAAAAAATATTTTATTTATTATTATTTTTTAAGATTTTAAAAATTTTATTTTGTTCCCAATACTGTTTATAAAAATATTGTTATTCTCACACATGTTACTAAGAATGACAATGTTTCTTTTATATTGTCTCAATTCTGATTTCTACTCATCATTGTCAGGTCTATGAAACTAATAAACTATCTGTATTCACATATTTCATCATATTTCTTTTTTTGATTTTTTAAATAAGTAATGAATACAAGCATCCTTATTTATTATTTTTATTTTATGTGTATGAGTATATTGCCTGAATGTATGTATGAGCACCCATATTGTGCAATACTTGAGGATGTCAGAAGAGGGTGTCGGATCCCTTAGAGCTGGAATTATACATGGTTGTTAGCCACCATGTGGGTGCAGGGAATCGAACCTGAGTCCTCTGCAAGAGCTGTTCAACCTTTGAGCCATCTCTGGAGAAGAGGGTCTTAATGAGGAATTACCCAGATCAGGTTGACCTGTGGGCATTCTGTAAGGAATTGTCTTGATGGTTTGTAGGACTGTTAAGCTCACCGTGGGTGTGGGTAGCACCTTCCCCAGGAGGGGGGTCTTGAAGAATGTAAGAGGAAGAAGCTAGTGGGCCACAGGCAACCAAGTGAGAGGCCATGTGCTTGTCCTCTTTGCTCTTGATGGATACGATACTTTAAGTTCTCACCTCAGCTGTCCTCAGCAGTGGACTATGGCCTAGGACTGTAAGCCAGGTAAAGCTTTCTCCCTTAAATTGCTTTTTGTCAGGATATTTTATCACAGCAACAGAGATGAAAAACATGTAGTTTGCAATATTTTGCTTTAGTATAAATTGCTATAATTTTGATTTATTTTCTCACCTGGAGTCCTCTTATTTTGGTTACTTATTGTTTCTCTTACTTGAAAGGAGCATGACTTTCATGTATTTTGAAACTATTCATATATTTTTGTGCTAATTTCTTAAGTGTTTTACTCTTTACATTAATTTTGTATATTTGTTATATTCTTTAATATATATATTTTAGTTAATTAATTTTTGTTTCACGGGTATGACTGTTTTGCTTACATGTATCTAGGCGTACCACATGCATGTAGTGCCCACTGAGGTCAGAAGAGACTGCCAGATCTCATGGAACTGGAATTGCGGATGGTTGTTAGTTGCCATGTGGGTGCTGGGAACTGAACCTGGGTCCTCTGCAAGGTCGGCCAGTGATCTTAATCACTGAGCCAGCTCTGCAGCCTCCTTTAATTTACATGCTTATATAATGCATGGGACTCAATAGTTTAAACATCCATTTCCTGATTCTTCACTCATCTTTTGATTTTATTCGTGTTTTATTTTCCAGCCGACCCACCCTGTCCTCACTGATCTACTGAGAGTGAGCATCTTGTTCTCAGCTTGCTGGTGTGCCCTGACTCACAGGTGCTGGCTACCGGAAGAGAAGTTGATCCCTCGGAGCAGGACGGACCTCCACCATTCCTTTATCCATCTCTCTGTTTTGTGGCTCCCTATCTCTGATGGCCTTCTGTATACTACTGCACTGCCTGGGAAAGTCTAGCTTTCTATCTAAGCTCTTACTTGGCCCTAACATATCATGACATTGACTCTGTGGAGTTTATGAAGTAGCTAGTCAAGATTATTCTGTTCTTCAGATCCGCAGGCCTGCAAGTCGGCCTCACTTAGTTTCTGATTAATATTTACTAATGTCTACTATTTTGTGTTATACTTTGTATTTTTTTTCTACTTCATTGTTTCTATTTCTCCCTCTTCTATTGTCTATTTCAGGGGTTATTTTCCCTTCTGATTTTTTATTCTTCTTTTTGGGACTGTGTGTATATTGTGCTTGCATGGCTGCAATAACTGTGGAGACCAGAAGAGGGCATCAGATCCCACTGGAACTGGAGTTATGGGATGGTTGTTAGCCACCATGTGGGTGCTAGAAACTGAACCTGGGTCCTCTGCAAGAGCAGTTGGTGCTCTTAACTGATGGGCCATCTCTCTAGCCTCCCAACGGTGACTCCGCGTTTCTGATCCTCCTGCGTCTACCTCTCCCAAGCCGGGATTACAGATGTGTGCTAGCTCTCCTGATTTTATGGGGGCAATGGAGATGGAGTCCAGAGCCTTGTGCATCCAGGAGAATACCAGCTGAACTCTACCCTTACCCCAATCTCTTCTGTATTTTGACGGTTATAAATTCTCTTATAAACACAGTTGATTTGCTAAAGGTAAATAATATCCTTATCCTTGTACCAATCATTTTTTTTTAATTTTATTTATTTTTATGTGTATGAATGTACTGTCTGCATGTAGGTTTGTGCAACCGTATCCTGTAATGCTGCGGAGGTCAGAAGAGGGTATCAGATTCCCCTGGAACTGGAGTTAAAGATGGTTCTCAGCCGCCATGTGGGTGCTGGGGATCGAACCCGGGTCCTCTGCAAGAGCGGTTGGCACTCTTAACCTCTAGGCCATCTCTCCAGCCCCCCTTGTACCAATCTTATCCTCTTTAGATCACTTTATGATAATACTTTAAAATTTTTTAACAAACATTAGCAGGGCTGGAGAGACGGCTCCATGGTTAAGATCATTGGCTGCTCTTGCAAAAGACCTGGAATCGATTCTCAGCATCCACATAGCAGCTAACAGCCATTCCTAACTCCAGTTTCAGGGGAATCTGATGCCTTCTTCTGACTCTGTGGGCACCGGTGCATTTACACACATGCAGGCAATGTACTCATATACATAAAATAAAAATAATAAAAAATTATTAGCATTGCTTTCTTTAACATGATTACTTTGAAAGACTTTGTATAGTTTGGAGGACTTGGAAAGGGAATGAATTCCAAACTGACATTATTGTTTGGTAGTACACTTTTGTCAGTAAACTATTAAAATTTATAGTAGAGCCAGGTGTGGTGGTACGCACCTTTAATATTTTATTTATTTAGGTTTTTTGTTTGTTTTTTAAATTTTATTTATTTTTTCATGTTTATGAATGTACTGTCTGCATGTAGGTTTGTGCACCTGTGTCCTGCAATGCCACGGAGGTCAGAAGAAGGTGTCGGATTCCCTTGGAACTGGAGTTAAAGACGGTTCTCAGCCGCCATGTGGGTGCTGGGGATTGAACCCTGTTCCTCTGGAAGAGCAGTCGGCACTCTTAACCGCTAGGCCTTCTCTCCAGTCCCGGTGCACACCTTTAATCCCAGCACTTGGGAGGCAGAGGCAGGTGGATCTCAGTGAGTTCAAGGCCAGCCTGGTCTACAAAGTGAGTTCAGGCTATCTGGGACTCCAGGGAGACCCTTTCTCAAAAAGACCAAAAAAAATTTATAGATGTACAGAATTTTGAATTATAATTATAATTATTATTATTATTTTTTGGTCTTTTTGAGACAGGGTCTCCCTGTAGCCCCAGCTGTCCTGGAACTCACTCTGTAGACCAGGCTGGCTTTGAACTCACAAAGATCCGCCTGCCTCTGCCTCCAGAGTGTTAGGATTAAAGGCATGTGCCACCACGCCCAGCCAGAATTTTGAATTTATATGCTAAGATATAATTACATATTTTAGTTTGAGGATTATATCAGTTTAGTTCTTACCATACTTTCTATTTCCTTTAGTTTTTTAAACTTACTAGACTGATTTTTATCTCTAGAAGTTCAATTAGGGCACAGGTGAAGGTATACTGAGGCTGTAGAAGAGCAATATTAAAATAATGGAAAACCTCTGGGTGCCTAGTAATGGGGGAGATCTGCCATTCAGACCCGGATATCCAGGATGATGTGTGGAGTATGGACCACAGCTGGGCATCAGGTGAGGTGGGAGGTCTTCCCAGAGAATCAGTCCTCCCAAGATGAGAATCTGTAAATAACGGAGGCATCTCCTGTCCCCAGCATAAAAAGGTAAAGCCTCTGCCATGGACAACCTGGGGTCCTGGGGTACAGGACTGTGGGAAATGTAGTCCAAGAAGACTGAAACTGCTGCCCAACATCAGGAAGTCCTCCGTGCTCTACTCTGCTCCACCATCAGCCTCCCACCAGTGGAATGCAGAGTTTCAGGCTCATGTGTGGGACCAAAGCTCCAGCACACCAACGGGAGACCACAACTGCAGGTTCACATAAGACAGCCATAGCTCAGGGTCACAGGAGGGGACTGCAGTTGTAGTTCACAGGAGGAGACCACAACTGCAGGTTCACATAAGGGGGCCATAGCTCAGGGTCACAGGAGGGGACTGCAGTTGTAGTTCACAGGAGGAGACCACAACTCTGGTACATGGGGTGGGGCACAGCTCCACTTCACAGGAGGGGGAGAGGGGACTACAGTTCCTACTCACAGAGGGGCAGGGGGGAGTCACACAAAAGGGGAACCATATTCCTAGTTAACAGGAGGGGACCATAGCTCCAGCTCATAGGTTATTATTATTATTATTATTATTTGGTCTTTTTGAGACAGGGTCTCCCTGTAGCTCTGGATGTCCTGGAACTCACTACGTAGATCAGGCTGGCCTTGAACTCACAGAGATCTGCCTGTTTCTGCCTCCCAAGTGCTAGAATTGAAGGCATGTGCCACCATGCTTGGCAGGTTAAATTAAAATATTTATTTTTTATTTTTATGTACATGTGTATTGCCTGCATGTATGTAAATGTTGTTTGTCATGTTGTTCAAGTCCCATACAGGTCAGAAGAAGGCTACTTATCCCTTGAACTGAAGTTATGGACAGGTTAGAATTTTAAAAAAATTATTTATGGGCATGAGTATTTTGCTGTATATATGTAAGTACACCCCTGTCATGCAATGCCCACAGAGGCCAGAAGAGGGTGTCAGATCCCCTGGAACTGGAGTTAATGGTTAGCTGCCATGTGGGTGCTGGTAACCAAACCTGGGTCATCTGAAGGAACATTTAGTACTCTTAACCATCTCTCCAGTCCTGATAATACTTTTTCCACTGATATATTACTATTTATCATGTTTCTAAGTCCTTTCTGATTTTAAGACTCCATAACACACAATTATTGTTTTTTTTTCTGAAATAGTCAACATTTGTTTTGATTTATCCACATATTTACATTATGGAATGCTGGAGACTGACAGTTTCAAATGTTTACAACATCAGATGAAGAAAAAGTTAATAATTTAGGTATCCAACCCAACAGTATATTACAAGAATGAGAAAGAAAACAATAATGTATAATATATATAATATAATATAATATAATATAATATAATATAATATAATATAATATATAGTTATGTCTCATTTATATGTTACCCCCTAATTGTGTGTGTGTGTGTGTGTGTGTGTGTNCCCCCAGGCTCCAGTAATCACAATTCTACTTCCTATTTCTTTGCGACTATTTTTCTTTAAAATTTTTCTGCGTGTGTCTGTGTAATGGGTGTGAATTCAGGCAGGTATGTTCTGTCATGTAAACATAAGTATAAGTGTGGAGGTCACAGGAAAACTTGTGCAGTCAGTTCTTGCCTTCTGCCGTGTGGGTATTAAGCATTGAACTCAGGTCATCAAGCTTGGTGACAAGCACCTTTGCTCACTGAGCCACCTGGCCAGCCTAGAGATCAATGTTTTTAGATCCCACATATAAGGGAGAACATGCAAAATGTCTTTTTCTGTACCTGATCTTTATTTCTTTTTTTTTTATTTTTTTTTTAATTTTATTTATTTATGTATGTGTATCAATGTACTGTCTGCATGCAGGTCTGTGCACCCTTGTCGTGCAATGCCGCGGAGGTCAGAAGAGGGTCTCAGATTCCCCTGGAACTGGAGTTCTCCTGGAATTGGAGTTTCAGATGGTTCTCGGCCGCCATGTGGGTGCTGGGGATAGAACCCGGGTCCTCTGTAAGAGCAGTCGGCGCTCTCAACCGCTAGGCCATCTCTCCAGCCCCTGATCTTTATTTCATGCATCAAAATGTTCTCCATTTCCATCAACAATTAACTGCATTGCTTGATAATCACCAGGCTTACTACAACTCCTCCTTAGGCTACATCGGAGGGGGGTTAGGATTTGTGGAAAACACAGGGTATTTTCCAAGTCCCTGTAACTTCGCAGAACCCAGACCTTGTCTTCCCTGTAGAATCTTACAACTCCATATTGGGCTTTGCTTGGTGTATGCTAGGGTTTATGCTATGATTCATCTTAGAGATCTTCTATCATAGCTATACTTTAACACGTATCAGTGAAGTATTAAGTAGATCTCTACTACAGCTGGACTGGAGCTCCATTTCCTCCACATGGTCAACACCTAGGAACTCTGCTCCACCCTCTATCCTATGACATTATGGTTCAGACCTCAGGTGACCACTGAGTGATGTCATAAGTCCTCACCCAGCATTAGGAAGGTACCCCGTACAGACCTCAGGGCCTTGCCATCTGTATAGCACTTTCCTCAGCAATTCCTCAACTGCTTTTGCTATTGTTATTGCCGTTCTGAACTCTTGTTGCTTTGTTTTGTTGGTTTTTGTTTTTTGGGTTTTTTTGTTTTTTTTTTTTTTTGAGTCTGGTCATTAGAATTGGTATGTTCCCTTACTCCTTGTGTTTACACATTGCCTCTACTATATCATCTCTTCCTTCCCTCCTAGGCCTCCAGCTTGGTATGTGTTACAGCTGGGAAGAGTTTTCCTTTCCTTTCTTTGTCATCGACAGGTGCTTTAATTTTCTTCCCATGAGCAGCTAGGGCCTTTGAAATTCTTTGAAATTTGTTAAGACTTGCTGTAAGATTCAGTTGAAAAGGTGTCTAAGTTGTTTTTAACTGTTTTCTAATTTATTGTCTAGAATTGTAATGCATAAAAATTGTGTGCAGCGATGATGTCACTTTTATGGTCTCTATACCAAGCTCAAAGGCAAGATCACATACTTGCCATTCTGATGACCTGGGAGCCACGTGCTGACTAATGCTCTTGGAGATCTCAGGCTGCTCTGGGATATGTATCAGCTTGCCCCAGCATGAAAAGGATCTTGAGCGAGTTCAGTATTTTTTCTTAGACTCTAGATTTCCACTATTGAGAAAGTGGGGATTCCTGTTGCAAGGGGAATGTCAATAGACTTAATTATAAAGGGTTTCAAAAAGTTGATATTAATTTTCCTAGGTGCTAGCCGGTGGATTTCTTTCACTGTTTTTTTTTTTTTTTTCCTTGTAAGCCAGAATGTAAAACAGAATAATCAGAAGGGATTTTCAAGCCTGCCTTATCAGTCCTCTAGTCCACGCAAAATTTCAAATAAAGCAACGTGTAGCCGAGAATCTATGAGAGAATGCCAGTGGGTTCCAGTCAGCTGAAACTCCACATGGGGGAGACCAAAGACCTAGAGTCCAAAGAGCAGAAGTTTAAACCTAAAAGGGTAATATTCTTGGGCCTGAAGGGAGCTAGAGTCCCAAGGCAGTTGGTTAACAATCTCTGAGGTGCTACCTGTGGTGTCTGATGCCCCAGCAGGAAGGAGGAGGTCACAGGGCCCAGGATATGTTCTCATCCCAGAGAAGCATTGAAGTTTGCATGGCATGCAATCTAGAGATCATCTTTGTGTGCGTGTGTGTGTGTGTGTGTGTGTGTGTGTGTGTGTGTGTATGTATGTATGTGTGTGTGTAAGAGAGAGAGGCCAGATGAGTTTGTTTATACTGTTCATTTGGGGTCTACAAAGTAAATGGTAGGGAGAGATGGATAAGAACACCTGGGGAATAGAAGTGTTGGTACTGTTTTGTTCAAATTGGTCACATATAGGGCATTCCTTGTTTTATTAAAATACTTAGGTAAGCTGTCTTTTTTTCTGTTGCTCTCTTTCTTTTCTTTTAAAAATAAGCTACCAGCTAGATATAGAATTAGGTTCATGTGGGAGGGGAGGACCCCTCTTTATTTGAATACTTTGAAGAATTCACAGTGGCTTAGCCAAGATACCCATTTCCATCCATAACTCACATGATTATGCTAATTCAGAAGAAATGTGTTGATGCACTATTAAAAAGCATGATCTGTTTTCAGCTTCTGGGTAAAGAGGAGAATGGCAGCCTTTAGTGGCCGTGTCAGTCGTGCCTGTATTATTATGTGCAGATGTGCCAGCTGCCAGTAGGCATTTTCTCTCTGATAGCGCTAACCACTTAACCGTGGGTCAGCGAGGTGCAGTTCTCAGCCAATAGATCTAATTGCAGTCCTTCTGTGCTCTCTGTGATTGCAGGTTTCTCTGGCTCCATAAACAAATAGTAATCAGCTAAACCTGTTACCTCTGAGTAGAGATGTCACGATATGAAATATTAACTGTTCAAAATACAGTAATGATGGTTTAAAACTGTATTTTGTTTCTTGAAAATAAAGAAAAAAATTAAAAAAGAAGAGAAAATCAGAAGCTCAAGAATTGGAATTCTAAAGGGCCTTCTGGCTCGTTTCCCTCTACATAAAAAACTGCATATGTATAGGACATGTTTTATGTGGTCAGATGCAGCGTAAATATTGTGTACATCTTTTGCTAGAGTAACAATGCATTAGCAGCATCACAAATAAGCTCTGCCTCAGCATCTACATTTTTATGACATTTTTATGTTAATGCAAGTCAAACTTATGTTTTGTGATGTATCTAATCCACCCCAAATTAATCCATTTGTATTCCTATAATCCAATCAGCTCCAGCCTCCCCTGCTGAAAGTTAGATGGAAAGTCCAAGGCAGAAATATGGCAGTTAAATCTAGGGCAGAGAAGCTTATCTCTGCAAAGGTAATTTTCCTCATGGGCACATGGAGGCAGTACGGGTTTGAAGGGCAACTCTGTGTAGGGGTGGAGCAGGGGTAGAAGGATAATCCTGTGAGCTGACGCCACCAATGTGGAGAATACAGTCTTTGGTTTTATTACTTAACTTTATTTTTCGATGCTCTTTGGTAATGTTTCCATTGATTTTAACTGGTAGTCTCTGCCTAATTTCTCAGTCTCAGTGCCCAGGTTCAGTGAAGTGCTTACTGGTATGCTGGACACCATGCCGACCTTTTACTGAGCATTGCTGTGTACAGTATCCATGCTGTGCATTTATCTAGAGTCTACTGTGTCGATTGTGTGTGCAAGGACTGGAGTCCAGGTTTTACCCAATTCTGTTTTGCTCAAATCAGCCTTCGGAGGATGGAAAATCCATTGGGCATTGTTTGGAAAGTATGGGTCTCCATGTGATGCCCTTTCTTGTTTTTCTGAGCTCCAGCTAAGTATAGATAATTTCCTGAGGGAAACTCAAAAGAAATGTTTGGTGTTGTGAAAAAATGCTAAATTATATTAACTTGAGCTGAGATACAATTGCATTGTGTTGAGATACACATTGATGAAAAGCTCATGCTTTTAACATTGGAGAAGACATAACTGAATGGCAAGGCATCCCATACACATGGATTCGAGGTTTGGCATTGTTAAGGTATTCAAAATCAAAGGGCTCTGTGGAGTACAGGAAATCTCTCAAAATTCCAGTGAGGCAAATTGCAAGACTGACACTGATTTCAAGAGTCACTCACTACGAGCTGAAAAAGTCTGCCCCCCCCACCCCAGAGCTGTACTAGACCAGAGAGTTATAGAGGCCACTGGAATAGAGTCTCCTTGGCCAAATAGTTTTTGGTAAGGACATTAGATAATTCAATTAGGAAGTCATAGGCTTTTAACAAATGGTTCTTGGAAATATGGATATTCATATACAAAAATAACTGAAGATGGACCATTACCTAATACCATGTACACAAATTAATGAAACTGGATCCCTGACCTAAAATTATAAAATTCTTAGAGGAAGGCATAGAGCAAAAGGTTCATATGCTAGATTTGGAATGTCTTGGATATGACATTACATGCACATCTATAACAGAATAAACAGGCTGGCTGTGGTGGTGCACACCTTTAATCCTAGCACTTGGGAGGCAGAGGCAGGTGGATCTTTGTGAGTTCAAGGCCAGCCTGGTCTACAGAGTGATTTCCAGGACAGCTGGGGCTACAGGGAGACCCTGTCTTGAAAAGACCAAAAAAATGAATAAAATTGTAATTAATAAAAATTTAATAAATGTGAATCAAAAGATACTGTCAGTGAAGTAGTAAAGCAATCCAAAGAATGAGAGAAAACATTTGCAAAACATATCTGGCAAGGTATTAATCCATAATAAATAAAGAAATCCTAAAACTCAACAACAACAACTAAAAACATATGGCTAAGAATTTGAATAGACATTTCTTCAAAGAAGGTCTATGACTATCCAGTAGGAGTATGGAATGATGGTCAGCATTATGAATTAATTAGAAACATGCTAATCAAAACTATAATGAGATCCAATAATGATTAAAATGATTCCTATAAGCACACACACAAACATACCTGCATGCACCAAAAAAAAAAAAAAAAAAGTATCAGTGAGGACTGGAAGAAATAGGAGCCTTTGTGCACTGTTTATAGGAATGTGAAATGATACAGCCATTACAGAGGACTGTATGGTGATTCTTCAAAAAATTAAAAACACAGACTGGTGTGGTGGCACACACCTTTAATGCCAGCACTTGGGAGGAAGAGGCAGGCAGACCTCCGTGAGTTCAAGGTCAGCTGTGGCTACAGGAAGATCCTGCCTCAAAAACAACAACAACAACAACAACAAAAAACCCCAAACAAAACACATTTGCCGTATAGTGTAATATAGCACTTTCACTTCTGGGTATACATCCAAAAGACCTGAAAGCAGGATCTTGAGATATTTGTGCACCCATATTTACAGCAATGCTAGTCACAAGAGCTAAATATAAAAGCAACTCAAGTGCCTATGGAACAGTGAGTGGGTGAGTAAAATGTAACACATGCGCACAATGGAGTGTTAATGGGACTTAGAAGAGAAGGAAGTTCTGATGTATGCTGCCACATGAATGAACCCCAATGACATCATTCTAAGTGAAATAGACAAGTCCCCAAAAGAAAAATATGATTTTTATATGAGGTGCCTGGAGTGGTCAAAATAACAGAAAGAGAAAGTAGAATGCTGATTTCCAGGGGCCAGGGAAAGAGAAATGAGGAATTAGTGTTTAATAGGTATAGAGTTTTAGTTTTACAAGAAAAAAAAGTTAAGGAAATGGATATTCACATAACAATAGAATTGTAATTAATGCCATGGAGTGCAGACTTAAAAAATGTTTGAGCCAAGAAATTTTATATTTATAAGCATTTTACTATAATAAAAATCTCCACTTTAGCATGTCACTTTCCAACTCTGGGAAAAAGGAAAATAACTACTCCAGGCCTTGTTTTTCTTGTCTGTTGTATTAATAACTTTTACTTCGTGAGGTTGCTGAGAAGTGTTGGGCTAAGATAGGTAAAGTACCTGGCGCCTCTGAAGAGCCGAGTGTATGTAACCTACTGGTATTGTTGTGAAGTTCAGGACTGTAAGAATTCTTTGTTGTTAAGCCTTTGAATTTTACAAATGAAGAGATCTGTAGGACTGAGCCCAGAAGGGCTAAATGTCTTCCTCATAATCTCAGAGCTCCACAAGACACAGATAGTATAAGACTCATGTCTACAGAGTGCTGGGACTGTCTTGAGCAGTCAGCTTCTGCTGCAAGGAATGCTACCAAAAGGTTAGGCCAGGGTTGTGGCCCTAAATCATGTGGTAAAGGCAGGTGTTAATGCATTGATTGCACTTTAGCTTAGGTGATCTTAAGATGAAGGTGCGCACCCCTGGGAATCTGTGGTGATGGACATCAGGACCAAAAGCCGAGGGTGTGAAGCCTGCCCTCTAAGCCTCCGCCCCAGTAACCCTTTTCCCATGGCCTGCAGCTGGCCCAGTCCCTGCTGATTTTCAAGGATGTCAGCAGACATCTATCTGGGGGCCAGCTGAAACAAATCCAAAAGTTTCCAGGCAACAAAGGCATCATCTTTTCCGTTCAACAGAGCTGGATCTAATTCCATGTATCTGGCCAGGTTTGGTCAATCAATTTAGGGTAGGCATAAAAATGAAAGAAGCCTACATTATGACTGGAAATGAAGGAGTGTGAATTATTTTTTCCCTGTAATTTTGACTCCCTGTAAAGATGGCCTCCATTTACTGTGTCGTTCTTTTTCTCTCTAGGTTATCCCATGGTGAGTCACCCATATCTTTGCCTTTTGGGCCATCAGGTTGCTTTGACTCTGTGAGGCAATTGTGGGAGAGATGCTCTCACCAACTGAGGTCATGGGGTGGGACTTTTCTTCCTTGAGTTTCCTGGCACAATGGAAGACAGGACTCTTCTGTCAATTTGTATTTAACTCAAAAGGGTCCATGTGGTTCATATTGAGAAGAACCCTGTCAGCTGTTGTCACGAGGAGAAAATGGCGGCTGGGGTGGTGGTGGTGATTTGTCTGTGTGTAGGTGGGGGCCAGCTCAAAGGGATGGAATTAGCTTGAAAATTTTCAGTGGGCTCTTTTCTCCTTTAACACTGATGCTGGGTAATTAGCAAAATGCGTACAGGGTTTTATCCATATTCATGCGCCCTTTTCCACAAGCATAAACAATCCAGTCTCTATTATTTCCTTGCCTACACAGCTCCTGCCACCCCTCCCTGCCACCTGCAGAGCCCTGTGCTACTTTGTTCACTTTGGCTCTGGTTGGGGGTAGGGAAGCATCCCCTCACTGGGGCATGGGGGTGGCTGGGGGATTCCACCCAGAGACCCCAGGGAGCTCAGGAACCTCTAAGGCAGCATCTGTGGCCAGCTAGAAACTTCAGAAAAGTACATTCACAGCCCTGATTACAGGGTTCTGGAAAGGTGGGATTACAATCATTCCTGTGTGACAAAGGAGGAAAAGAGGCAAAAAAAAGATAGGACCATTCATTGGTTTGCTCTTCCAGATCCACTCCTTGAGATTCTTTGCTTGGTTCTTTGCTCTAGTAAGCTGGCCTTGAAGACCCTTTCATTGGTCTTCTTTGGCCGGTATCCATAAGCCAAGGGTATTGTGATGTGAGATTAATAGAGGTTATGATTCAATGAACTGTGTAGTGTCGGTAATACTTGTATCCCTCTGTGGCCACATCGCTGTTTGGTGGCTGAGTTTCTACATGACAGTGACCACCATTTTCAGATCCAGGGGTGTTAGAAGGATCTCTAGATCCTCCTCAAATGTTTGTGAAAGGTTCTTTCTATAAGCATCATTTTCTAGTACATTCTTAGAGAGACCAACTGATGCCTTCTGAGACCTCAGCTGCTAAGAAGAATAGCTGACTAGTGACCACGAAGCTTGAAGGTAGAGCCCAGCATTCCTCCAGGCTCAGCGGGATTATCCCCATTAGGCCATGGTGGCTAGTCCTTCATCATCTCTTCTCAGCAGGTTGTGTGGCATGAAGCAAATCTGGCTTTTGTGAAGCTGCACATTCTGCTATGAGGAAGTGTGCTATTCTTGTGCCCAGTACCAGGGAACCTGGTGAACTCACCATTCAAGGTAGCAGACAAGTCTCTTCCTGGGCTGGGATTTTTCTTAGCCTCTCTGAATTCTGCGTTTAGGAGGTGAGTATTGTTCCCTCTTTCTCCACACAAGGACTGAACGCAAACTACCCAAACCCTCTGTTCAGGAGGCACCAGCAGGAGGTTGGCCTCTGTAACATTCATTTGACTCAGTAATCCCTGGCTCTTCTCTTCCTCACCTGGTGCCCAGGTGGAGGCAAGCGAACCACGTGCTTCAAGGGGCTGCCAGGGTGAAGGGCAGAAGCAAGCCAAGATGCCGCTTTTTTTTTTTTTTTAAGTTTCTTTGAGAGGAGTTCAGTGCAGAACGGAGCATCATTTACATTCCAATTTGGTAATTATTTACTGCATGCTTACTGTGAACCTGACACATGATGGGCTGTAGAAAGCTATAGAAGGAGCATATGGCATAGCGCCTGCCTTCAGAAGATGTATATATTTATTACGGAAAATGATTAATCCGGGGCGAGGCAAAAACCTAGAAAGACAGGAAAGGCGTCTTATGTGCAAATGCTAAAAGTGACCCACTGGTGACTCTCATGCACAGTTGTGCTATCAGGACATTGGTTATAGCAGAAATGCTTCAAGAAAGAGCTTCTGGAAGGAGAAGGATTTACATAACACTGTTGAATCTGATATGACCACAGTTTTCTCTTCTGTGAGGATCAGAGTTACATTTTGAGAAACGACAAAGACATGCACTGAATTTGGTCTAATCGCTCCACAGACACCATTGTCTACCTTGCAACCTCCTTTGACTCCCGTCTTCCATTCTGTCCTGTATAAATGGAAAAAAAGTGGATGGTGACAAGGTGCTTTTGCTGGTGGGTGAAGTATTTCCACAAAAAGCCATTTATACACAGACACTTAGTTACTGAGTTTATTCTTCCCCTAACACCCCAAAGGCAGAGAGTAGCTTGAGAAAAAAAATCACTAAGCAGCCCTTAACCTTGTAACATACAGTTTTTGCTAAAAATATATATTAATAATATATTATTGAGCGAGCATAGATGAAGAAGGCCAGGGAGGGAGGAAGCAATAAGAGTATGAGCGGGGTCAGTGCTCTTTGCCCGCAGACTCTACAATCAATAAGATCTGGTCAATAACTGCTTTATTACTCCACTACCACCCGGAGCAAAATCATTTTTAAATTAAGAATATATTTTGCAAAACTGAATTAACAATATTGAATATTTTGCTCTTTGATATGACTAGCCTTCAAAATCAAATTATTAAGTATGGAAAATGCTTACCGGCTAAAGTTTATTCCTCCTCCTCCTCCTCCTCCTCCTCCTCCTCCTCCTCCTCACTTTTTCAGCCTCATTCTCTCCCTCCTTTCCCTCGTCCTCAACTCCACTCCTCCACCCCCACTCCCAACCCCCCACCTTACAGCTTGGGAAGGAAACAACAGCAGATTTTGAAGATCTTGGGCACAAATGTGGATGTAAATTAGCATTGAATCCAGCACATGGAAATTAGAAAGGAAGACACATTTGCTTGAGTCCAACTAAACTGCATTTCCTTTGAAAGGCCCAAGGAGAGAAAATTGGGAATTTTCCACTTGGGTAAAAACTGAAGGCAAAAGCATCATCCTTTGGTCGTTAGAATCCCTGGCCAGCAATGAGCTCTCAGCTTTGCGCCCCTCACCCGGGGCTGCTCTGGCTCTACAAACTCTCCTGTTCTTTCCTCCTTTCTCCACAGATGGAAGGGACAAAGGAAAGTTTTAATGACTCATGCAGTGCAAATTTGAAGTATCCATAAAGCCAAACCTCCCTCCCTCAAACTGCAAAAGTCCTTTGGAGTAGTTCTGTGAGAAGTGTCTTAGGAAGGCCCATGCAGACCAGCACGCTGGGAAATGCTGAGAATATTTGAAGTGATTGCACGTCATCTTCCTTTGTGGAAACTGGAGATTTTTGCTGTTTTTCAAACATTATTATAAGATTCACTCACCCTTCCATCTTCTTGAACCATTTACTACAGTTTTCCATTAACAGTTAAAATCTACCTGTATCTTGTAGGTTGTTAGGTTTGACTTATATAAATATCAACAAGTAACAGAGGAAAGAAAAGTTGTCACTGTTAGATATTGATTTTGGAACAAAAAGTACACTTAATTATGCTCCATGTGTTTTAGTAAAAGGGTAATCTTGGTTAGTCCAAACAATGGTTTATTGACTTGTTATCATGCTAGATGACAGGTTTGTACTCTTTGGAAAGGGACATTTCTTGAAAGTGTTTGTGTTTGCTATGCAAGAAAGAGAGGGAAGAGGAGAGGGAGGAAGGAAGGGGCTCGGAACCTATCATATCTATTCTATCTATCTATCTATCTATCTATCTATCTATCTATCTATCTATCTAATCTATCATATATCCATATCATCTATCTTCTAATCTATCTATCATCTATCCATTTTTCATCTATCTATCTATCTATCATCTATCTTCTAATCTATCAATCTATCTACTAATCTAATCTATCATCTATCCATATCATCTATCTTCTAATCTATCTATCATCTATCTATCTATCTATCTATCTATCTATCTATCTATCTATCTATCTTCTATATTTATCAGTCATCCATCTATCATCTATCTAACATCTATTTATCAATCTAATTTATCATCTACCCATTTTCATCTATCTATATCATCTATCTTCTTTTTATTAATTTTTATTTTTTTATGTGTATGAATGTACTGTCTGCATGTAGGTTTGTGCACCTGTGTTGTCAATGCTGCAGAGGTCAGAAGAGGGTGTCGGATTCCCCTGAAACTGGAGTTCTCCTGGAATTGGAGTTACAGATGGTTCTCAGCCACCATGTGGGTGCTGGGGATTGAACCCGGGTCCTCTGCAAGAGCAGTTGGCGTTCTTAACTGCTAGGCTCTCTCTCCAGCCCCCGATATCATCTATCTTCTAATCTATCATCTATCCATCTTTCATCTATCTATTTATTTATCTATCTATCTATCATCTATCTATCTATCTATCTATCTATATCTATCTGTATCTATCATCTATCTACCTACCTACCTACGTATCATCTATCTATCTACTATCCATCTATATCATCTATTTTCTTTCTATCTGTCTGTCTATCATCTAGCAAGACAGCTTTGAAGAGAGGAAGGAAGCCTGCATTTATGGAGTGCTTTCTCCATAGCAGAAGCTTCTATACTTTACCTAACTTAACCTTTCCAACAACTTTGGAAGATGTCTAGTATTATTTCTATTATGCAGGAACTTAGATAATTTAAATACTTTGCCCATGTTAGACTGCTACTAAGTGGTGGATATAGAAGTCAATCTCAAACAAATTTCACTCTAAAGTATATGCTCCTTCTAAGCACCTCATGTTTTTCTGACATATAACATTTTCAAGCCTATTTTCCAGATGTGGCTGTCCTCACATAATTTCAGAACACATTGGGAAAACTTTAGGATAGGATGCATTAAACTGTTTTTCAGTTCTGAGATTCACATCAGCCATCTAGTAGAGTGAGGGTACTTTTTAAGTGTGTAAAGCAAAGAAAAGATGATTGGTGAAGGCATGTCAACCCAGCATTTCTAAAGACAGCAGACATTCCCATCTCCATCAAGGATAATATAGTCTGCCTCATTGACAGGAAGATACCGGACAGCTGGGATTCCAATACCACTTTTTTCCTATGAAGGATTTAAAAACTACTGTGTGTTTTCCATAGTGTGAAAAACACTGTGTGTTTTCTTTATTTTCTTCATCTGGGTGGAGAAAATGTTATATACTGCTGCATTGGTCAAATCCATTTCCCTGGTTATATTTTTAAGATAAATCTAAAGCTCTCTCTCTCTCTCTCTCTCTCTCTCTCTCTCTCTCTCTCTCTCTCTCTTTAGTATATAGTTTTACTTTTGGAAATTCCTCAACTGAAGAGAATTGACATACTGGTAACTCAATTACCCAGGCCTTCCCTCCTCCTTCTGAGTCCTGACCTCTAGAAAACCATCACATAGTGAAGCAGCTGAGGCAGCATGTAGGGTGCAGGACTAAAGATTTTCAGTATCCACAGGGGGAAGGCTGAAGTCCTGGGAGGGATTCGGAGATCCATAGGAAGGTGGCATTGGAAACCGCATGCCACAGAACTGAATCGTTCCAGGTTAGGCTAGGACTGTTGGCTCTCCCAGTCGAGTATACAGGCAACTGTGATTAGAGAAGGGAGACTGGGTGCCTGGAATCCCATAGAACTCTGGGCCCCAGATCAGATCCCACATCACTCATAAAGAGATTCTTGCTTCTCTCAGTACACGTACCCCTCCATACTCTCCATACTGATTTTCACAGACCTCACCACTCATTCCTGCACTTACTCACATGCCAGCCTGTCCTGTTATTTAAGGGTGACAAGCACATATGGTTCTGCAGGAAGAGTACATGAAGATGCAGGTTGAATAACCATTCATTTTGGTGTAGACAGCTGATGCTCTACTAATGCATATAGAACTCCATTTGATTGAATCTAATGAGTACTATTCAGCCTATTCTACTGTTACAGTCACCCCCAAACTACCATGGAAATTTTTTGTTTCTGTGTGTCTTTGTCTAGCTCTGATTATTGCCTAAGGGCCCAAAGTCCCACACGTCCTTTCCTCTCACCAGGACTACTGCAAAGACCCCTGTTCTCACAGGCTATTTGTTGGCCTTTCTTATTTGGATGACTTCCACTAGTATCACCTCCCAATTTCTTTCCTTTTTAAACCGGAGGAGATTGGCCTGTTGGTTTGCCAGTACCACCTCCTGCCTGGGGCACTAGGCTAGGCTGTCTCTACAGAAGCAGAATGCACATGGCCCAAGGACAGTCTCTTTGACCTTCTAAAGCAGGTAGGCGGATCACAGTGGGACTGATCTTGAACTGAGAGACACGGCCTCCCAGAACCATGGGGACCCGTGTGGATGCCCATCACTGTGGATGTAGCTGTTCTCCTCATCCCTGTGAGGCCCTGGTGTTCTGATGCAAGTCCTGGTTCCAATGAGTGACAGGTGCAACCAACGGCCGCCTGAGTTATTTCCTTTGGAAACCACAGCTGTGGCTGAGGCCAACGGATGGCAACGGTGCCACTGGGCTCTCTGGGAGCAATTGGCTTGGCCGTCTCTAGGCTCAGGAAGGGTTTTTCAACTTGATGAAAATAACCCAAGAGCCTGGGCTTTGGTGGCAACTGCATGAGCCTCAGATATGGGAAGTACTCAGAGGGGAGAACAGAGTAGGACTTTGGAGCCAAGGCTTTAGAACAAGACAGATTGGAATCAGTGCAAACGCTGCCACATTCTAGCTTTGCCTTTTCTGTTTGGGCTTTTTAAAAAATTTCTGATCTTCAGTTGCCCAATAGGTAAAATGGGGGTTGGAGTAATGCCTAGTTCAGATGTTTATTGTAAAGACCGATGAATATAAAACATTAAAATATGTTGCATGGTATTGGGCACATTGAGGTTCAGTGTAATTCAGTGATTACTATTATTATTGCAAAGATGAGAAGAGATTTGCATTGTCTTTGGGAACTTATACCTTTCTTCATACAATCTTGATGTGGGGTGATGGGGTGGTGGTACTACCTACATCATCACATAGGAGGGTAGATCCAGTATAAGGCTGTTAGAACCATCCCTGGCACATGAAAACACCACAGGATTGTTGTTCATTCTTTTTATTATCATCAGTGTTTTCATTTTCTAAGGCCCATGTGCATCCTCCCAAGACGTTGCCGCAGAATTGCCTTGTGTTGATTCAAAACTGGAATTTAGTGGGGACTACATCAGCAGAGGAAGTTGCAGCAGCTGTTTCTAGTTAGTTTGAGATTTGCAATACTTTATTCTCAAATTAATTCCTCAGATGGAATAAAAAAGGAAGAACCCTAGAGCTTTCCGCAATAATGGGACCCAGTCCAGTCCATTTCTCCATGTGACTCTGCTTTCCTTTATGGATCTTTAGGGGCTAGAACTGCTCCTCCCCGTACCCAGCATGTGAATGACGGTTCCATCACCTCAAGTGGAAGCTGAGTCACCTGTTGCTCCATTGTGTTCTTAGGGTGTCTTCCAGCACAAGACAGCTGACATTTTTCAACAATAGTTTTTAGTGCCTTAAAAATGGTCTCCTCTCTCTCTCTCTCTCATCTCTCTCTAAACATTTGAGTATTATATAATACTAACGAAGAGCTCAGCTTGTAGTAGAAAGAAATGAAAGGATCAGAACACTCTGAAAATGGATATGGTTAAAGGCATGATTGAGCCATTTGTAATTGATGAGGAGATTCCTACTCTACGTGTTCTGTACACTGGCAGGGCCTTGTTTACTGCTCTGCTTAAATATGGTCTCTGGATTGTGTCTCAAGTCCCCAAGGCTTTCAGTCTAGAGAGAAGGAGCCAGAACTCTGACTCTCAGCCTGGCACGTAAGGCAGTGCTTTCGCTTATTTAACCACCCAATGCTACAGTAATTTGTTTCTGGATTTTGGCAACGTTAATTGTTTTCCAATACCTTTTGGAGAATTTGAATAACTCTCCCTCCCCTGGATTTGCATGGAGATTGAGAATGTTTATAAAGGGCTCATAACAGATGTTGGATCTATATCTCTTGAAGGGGCCAAAACCCCCCAAATAATATTAGCAATACAGCTGAATCACTGATGACGTGTTCTCTTGACTCTTAAGAAGTGTATCTCTATTTTGGAAGTAAGTTCAAGTCGAGGGCATAGGACTATTTGTACTAAATTCTTTGGAATATCACTTCTAAAACTGGTGCGTGGACTATGGGGATACTACCTCCTCAGCATGCAAGGACTAGAGTGTGACCAGAAAGGAGACCGTCTAAGAAAGGAGGATGGGTCCATTTCTTCTCTGCACACATCCTGGAGTCTCCTGTTGGTATGTTTGTATAGCGATTATGGAAATGAATTTGTAACAGAAAGATAAAGCTCTGGGGGAGACAATTAACAAGGAGCTTGGGAAGGGTAAGCTTTTCGGTGGAGACGACAGTCTTTCTCTAAAATTTACCATAGATGGTCCAGGCTAATGGGAGCTTTGGACTAGGCTTCTTCTGATCCTTTACAAGAGAGCTGATCTTTTCTTCATATATCTCAAGAAGACACCTTACAAAGGTCTCCTGATGTCTCCTGACGAGGAAGCTCTTCTCCCAGCCTAAACGGAATTTCTCTTGCTCTAGCTGAAGCTCTAGCTGAGGCTCCTAACCATCTTGAGTTGCCCTCACTCTTTTCTCTGGATTAGTTTGTAGGAACGAACTAATAGCTCCACTCATTTTCTCAAGGAGAGTTCTCTCAAACCTCGTGTCATTTTGAGCATGTCTCCATCCCCACATAGGTATTTTTACGGCTAGGAGGAGAGTCCTTCTGGGATGGTATTTTTACCCCCGGGTGGATCTGTGCTGTGAATAACCTGAGCCATTCTGGAAGCATCCCCAGACCGGGCAGGTGGCAGCCCCATTTGCTCTTTCCTAAGCGCCAAGGCAGAGAAGCAACTCTGGCTCCTTCTCTCTGGACCGCGTGCCTCCGGAACACGAAACTCAGTCACAGACACCATATTTAAATGGAGCAGGGAAAGGACAAAAATAGACCAAAAACCTGTCCATGTGGGCCAGGAAAGCTGCATTTCCAATATGCTGTTAGAAAGACCCTGCTGAGATTCATACAGCAAGTAGCTGAGGTGGAACCTTGGTGGTGGGCAGAGCAGCCACCTATGGATTCATTCCTGAGCACCAGAGTGTAAGCGTCATGAGTGAGGGGCAAGGTCTGTGGCAGGGACGACTCGGGTAAGGTATTTCCTTAGGGTATGAGGAAGCATGCCATAAATAACTACAACTATGAGAAGTAACACAGGGTTTTATGGTTTAGATAAGTGGTTTACAAATTTTTTAAGCTGAGTAGTTCTTCAGATAAGTTTCAGAAGTTCAGTAGATAAAATAAATATCAAAGAATGGCTGTTGTGCTTTTCCAGTGGCCGACTCCTGGTGGGCTAAGGACACAGTACAATCATGAGCAGTCACCTCTCCAACCAGCTTCCTGCCTAATATGATTGCAGAGAATTAGCCTCCAACCCCATGAACAGACCGGGAGAGCCGAGATGGTTATTGGGGGAGGGTGCATGAGAAAGTCTCCGTCTTCTTCCTGAGAGGTATGTGACAATGATCCAACCTTTGCCAATGAGCCTTCTGGCTGTCTAGCATTGGTTGATGACAGCAGGAGACAGTTGATGTTACTCAGAAAATATGGACAGAACTACTTTCACATAACACTCAGAAAAGGCATTTGGGGATCAATCCTAGTCAACTAGAGAGATTGATGTCTTCATCTACTCTCAGTGAGCCCAGAGACAATGAGTTAGATACCATTGTGAAGACCAACAAGGAGACTAGGAGAAGGCTTCTAGCCAAAGTCTACTCCCTTTTCCTTATCAGCTCCTTGCGTGGAAGAAGATAACCCAAGAGAGGAAGGCATAGGCTAGACGTACTTTCTCCTCTTCATACTGCTGAGGTTGAGCTCCAGAGTAGATCTGGAAAGAAGGAGTAGGAGAAGATATTTTAGCTGGATGTGATGGGAACAGGGATGTAGCTTGCAGGTAGAGTGTGCGCTTAGCGTGTTTGAAGTCTCAGGATCAATTCCTAGCATGTACACACATCTACACATAAGGTAGATGTCAAGGTTAAGTTGTAAGAATGACATGATAAAGTGGATAGAAATGGGGGCTGAAGAGATGGATGGGTGAGCAGCTAAGAGCACTGCTGCTCTGCCAGAGGACCTGGGTTCAATTCCCAGTACCCACATTGTGGCTAACAAGCATCCGGAACTCCAGTTCCAGGGGATCTGACATCCTCTTCTGCTGTCTGCAGGACACTGCACACAGGTGGTACTCTTATGTACATGGAGGCAAAACACTCATACACATAAAAACAATAAATAATATAAAAAAATGGATAGGTACACTTTCTAGTGGGCAGGTGAGAAGGACATAATGGATCCAGAGAGAGTAGAACTGTGAGAGGAAGCTTTGGGATACATACGAGGAAGGAGTATGTCAAGAATCCCTTTTCCTTCTCCATCTTGACCAGTGCCAGGGGCTGCATCAGCATCACCTTCAATTTGCCCTGCTGAGAGTGATTCCAAGGGTAGACTCAAGGCCACTACTTCTATGTAGTAGGCTGTCTGGTGGACTAGCGGAAGATGTGGTCCCGTGCTTAATTATGGTCAGAATTTTAGGCTTGTTTTTTATATTGAGTAACTGTCAATTCTAATTCAGTTCCAATTTCATATTTATCATGTTTCCTGTATACCCACTATCTATGTGGTCCTGGGTTAGATTCATTTGACAAGAATACAAGGGAAGCAGGACAAGGCAGACCATGTCTTTGTTCATATTGTTATGCCTACTCACCCATCTTACTTAAGATCACATTCCATATCACCACCTGTGGGACTCCACCCCCCTCCTTAATCTGTGTCACTCAGTGCAGCCTCTAGCATCATCTTCGTCTCAGCTCAACACCCAAATGGTGATCAGTTTAAGAACAACAAAGGCTTGCTGCCAAGAATAGATGTCCCACATATTACAGTCAGCAAAGTCTCAGCATCTTGGTAATTTCTGCTTTGAGGAGAGTACTGAGAGAGGCCTCCTTTATTGTAGTTGTAGTCTCTTCCTTCAGTCTACCATCTTATCTCCATAAGTAAATTTTGGAATTATAATCTGAATTTGGAGGCTATATATAACAACAGTTGTTGGGAGTGTAAGACTATTGGAGGAAAAGGAGACTATTACAAATTTAGTGGCAAAATTCTCTTGATTGGCTCTCTCCGTTGGTATGACCAGTATTTTGGGTTAGCACTCTGGTCATTTTGAAGGCATGTCCCAGAATTGCTTGTTGGGCACTTGAAAGCTGACTTGTGTTGCAAAACCCCCATGATGGGGCTCATGCAGAGAGTTGATCCTTTGTGGCACCCTGGGAGTTGGTCCACCCATTATCTTGCCTTTAACTATACTAAGAGTGTTATGCCTCCCTTCACAGCCTACAGCAGAGGACTTTATCAATACAGCCCTGCCCTTTTTTTTGTTTGAGATTCCTAGCAGGTGTTATCTTAGAATAGGCAGGTGTTTGTAGAAATATGACCTTGAGCCCTGGTTAGTGGCCGGCTCTTTTATTCTGGTGACTCATTTTTTTTTTTTTTGAATGGAGTCCATTTATGTTTATGAAATGGCTGTGAGGCTGTAGTGACCAGCTTGGATATCACCATTGTCTGTGTAGAAACTCCCCCTACCAAAAGGCTGAGAAGTTATTGAATACATTGGATCTCTTCCTACCAAGAGGCAAAGCCGTTTGATCCTCAAGTTGGCCTGAAAAAGATCATGGAAATTCAGTGTTCCCATATCACAATGGCTTCCTTTATTTAAAAAAAAATTTTTTTTTTTACAATGGCTTCCTTAAAGAAGGTATGCCTTCAGGAAAACAGAGGGTGACTCATCATAATGATTCTTCTGATCTCAGGCTGAAAAATGGAATTTGGGGTAGTTGCATGGCATATTTAAAAATCTTTGGTAACTAGGAAATAATTTGGAACCTATGTTAGGTAAGATAGTGAGCGCCCTTAAAGTATACTGACCATAGCATTTAAGTCAGGGGTGTGTGTGTGTGTGTGTGTATGTGGGTGTGTGTCTATGTGTTGTTCCTAAAAGGCCCATTTTCCTAATCACCATGCACGTATGTATTTGATTATATATATGCATATATACATGTCTGAACCTACTTGTACAATTAATTAATGGTTTTCTCTCTAGGGCTCCTAGGTCTTGGAAAATGCGAGTTCAAGCTGATTCTGGAAATAGAAAACATTCACACACTTACACACACACACACATACACACACACACACAAATCAAGTTCAGCATAGCTATTTAAGTATACAAATCTATATATCCCAATTGACAAAAATCAAGTTCAGCACAGCTATTTAAGTATACAAATCTATATATCTCAATTGACAAAATTATATGTTGGAGCAATTTTCCAGAAATATACTACCAATGGTAAAGCTATTACAAAATTATAAAGTTTGGCATCGATTTAGTCTGTAGTCTGTATGCAACCACCATAAATATGACCAGTAACTCCAAAGTCACTGAAATTACAAATAGAGGATTATTCCTATCAGATGACAAGCTAACTCAGGATTTAATGCAGAGCTTAAACCATCCAGCCTACATGATTCTGTGCCTTCTCCAGAGTGCCAGTATCCAGAGAGGGATCTTGCCATGGTTACTCCAATGGTTATGGCAGAAAATGGAAGTGCTCCAGGTTTAGACAGCTGATGAAATTGCAGGGGCCAAGTGACCTGGGCTGTACCATGAGTACCTTATATGGCTGTGGATTCCTCATGAAATCCTTTCTTATAGTAGCCAGGAAGTATTTGCATTTTGGTCAGTGAGTGATTCAAGAGTATTAAAAGGATTTCATCATAGTTATGTAGGACGCGCCAGTTTATGGATGTGATTTCTCCATGGTCTTCTGGATTACTTTTGTTCTCTCAGAATCTAGTTTTGACTGACCGTTGATGAAGCTTCTCATGATCTTGCAGGTGTCCTCCTGAATGCTCATCTGCCCCAAATGGTGGGAAAACACTCCCTGAACTATCCTCCTCAGACGTGGTAACCTATAAGACTTTCCCACGGCAGAGCAGCATTCAATAGGAAGCTTTGGGGTTTTCAGTGGAGCACAGTGCTGAGCAAAGACTGCCTTTAGCAATCTCTTGAAGCAGAATGAGCTTCTTTGAAATATAAGTGGCCCTGAAAAAAAAAAAAACACAAGCAGATTCTGCAATATCTATTTAGGGTATCCAGGAATGCCACATAATAGGAATTTGAGCGCACCTGATGGTAACCATATGGCGTGCTTTGATGACTGACAATAGGTAGAGGCTGCAGTAATTAATGAAAATTAGATGCCATTGTGGCCCCCACAATGAGAACATGGAAAAGAAGCTGTCTATTTGCAAATCGATGTGCCCAGAGTGGGTTTCTACACTGGAACCAAATGAGCCCAGGGTTCTGTTGTGAACAGGTGTGAGAGAAATGATGTAGTGGGAGAGAAGGCTTGCTTCCGGCTAGAGAACCTCTGCTGTTGCTCGGCTGCAGGGCAAAGCAGGTTTGCAGTTACCCTGGCTAATTTCCCATCACCAAAGCCCTGTTCTCTGCTGAAAGTTTCAGTTCAATGTCGGAGAGATTCTAGATAGAAATCTAGTTAGTTGGCTTGGTTGAAGCACAAGACTCCAGTGTTTGAGGACCAGGGTATGCTGTGCCTGATTTTGACTTCTCTGGATATCAGGATGTAGTGCCTCTACTTACCTTGTTGAAGAGGACTGTGCCTACATCTTCGAGGCCTTCTCTTGGCCAGGGAGTATCAAGGTCTGGCCAGCTCCTGGCAAAGAGAAGACGAGAGGCACTGACTGCTTCATTGTTCTTATGCTTCTTTCTGGAATGGGAGTGCGATGGAGGATGGGTGCTGGCTGGGGGAGAAGTGGGCCATGAGGAGATTCCAGAGAGACTGATTGATCTTGTCAAAAAGAATAAAGGTATCCACTCCCCAGCAGCCCCCTTCAGCACATGGGGATGTGGGATGGAGGCGGTCACTGTGAAGTCTTGTGGTTAGGAGTTCCAAAAAGAAGTTTCTTCATGATCCCTGATTGCTTAGGACAGATATAAGCAATACCATCTGGGGCCCAGCAAGCCCGTCTCCAGCCTTATTGTTTCTGATTTATCAGTGGTGTGTCTGCCTTAAAGAACTGATCTGCCCTTTACTGCTAGTCCATTCCATAGCCAGATAGGAGAGTTGAACATTAACAAATGGATTTGCCTTCAGTAACGAGAGCGCTCCTGTGTGTGTGTGTGTGTGTGTGTGTGTGTGTGTGTGTGTGTGTAGCAAAATGATATCTTGCTCAGGGGCAAGCAATCACAGTTTTGCAAGAAGATTCCTATTCTTTTGTCTCTCACCTTGAATTTTCTCTAATTTTGTGTAGCTGCCTCTGTAAAAGAGGTAGAGAGCGTCCATAAGGCTGTTCTGTAAGAGCCCCTTGTAAGTGGTGAAACTCAGTCGGAGCCAGGCTAGAGGCACCGGGGGCTGTGCATTGAAGAGACATTTCAAGTCATCCCTGGTGGACAATTTGCACTGTTCAGTGTTAAAAGACTCTATCACAGTGGCTCCGAGAAACCCCTCCAGACCTCCTGCCTCGGCAAGCAGAGTTTACAAGTGACGTGCTGCACTCGGCCTGCCCGCAGTTTCTGGCTTAAATGGCTGCCAGAGTAAAAGAAGAGTCAGAGCTCTCCAGCTGTGTGGAGGGAAAGGTTTTACTACTGAGTGGAAAATAATCATTGAGGTTAACTGTTCCTGGATTGACCAAGCCGACAGATGGGTGGTTCTGACTCTGGGCTGAGGGAGAAACTTCTGGGACTTTTCTACCCAAGGAAGGGGCAGGTGGAAACGGGATGAATGATTCACGATGGACCTATCTGGACTTTGGCCCATTCATTTTTTTTTCTTGGAGGAAATAAATAATATCCTGCTCCAATTATAATGCTTCCCTGGGGAACTTCAGGTTGGAGTTTGTTTCCTATAGTCTCAAATATACATGCATTTTAATTTAGGCCTCTTTGCCCCCTGTACGTCCTTCAGGACTTAGGCTTTGATGACTGGTGGGGAAAGGATGGGTGGCAAATACTCAACTCTACAGAAACCAGCTCCCGTCAGGGGCACTTGTCTTTTACACTGTGACTCTAGTTCTGGGTGTGGGGATCTAAAACTATGACTGTCTTTTTCCCTTGGAGATAGAACCAGAGTAGTCAGGATAGTAAAGGAGTTCAGCTGACAGATTCTTGAGCCACCACGCATAGCCAACAGCCTCTGCTCTTCTGTGGATGAGAAACATCAAGGAGAATTTTAATGGTTTTACACAATTCCTGAAGCCTGGTCCATAGCCAAGTCACATTAGCATTATAAATTAAAAAAATTTCCCATTAGAATTAGGACAAATTATGGTAGCATTCTCAAGTATGTGTGCTTTTATTTGAAAAAAAAAAAAAACCCAAGCATTTAAAAAGCCCTGGATTAGTGGCATTTTGTTATCTCTTTAGATTATTTAAGAAGCCACTAAGGAAAATGTGTATCCCAATTTGGTTCAATCAGAAATGTGTACGTGTGAATAGGGACATCTTAAACATATTTCAGCTATAGATTCTTTCTTTACAAAAGGTAGAAGGACGCTGTCTTTAGCACCTTTCTGACTAGAGAGAATTGAACATTTGGTTTTATCAGACACCAGAATGGTAATGAAGCTATTTTGATAGAAATAGCCTCATCACTATTCATTTTTTTTTTTTTTTTTTTGCTGGCTCCCAACTAATTCTTGAACCAAGGTTCTATTTTTTCCTTCAGAAGAAAAAGGATAATAAACAAAATAAGATACTCTTAGTTTCTAAAGCCAATGGAAAACTCAGACCAGTTCTACCCAAATAGCCTTGGCAGGCCCTGGCTTTGGCTGCGGGTCCCGCCCCACCCTTTCACCTCAGTCTTCTCTGCTGTGAGGTGCACCGTTTGAGGCTTTCCAGAATTAACAATCATCTTCCATTTGGAGCATGTCAGAGAGGAAGATCATGCAGTGGTGTTAAGAGATGCCAACTTCTTTATGGGCTTCAGTTTCCTCATGACGTGAGACCTTGATGATGTCATCAAATCCTTCTGGGCCTTACTTTCGGCCTGTGACAAAGGATTTGGTTAGGTGGTCTCTTACATTATTTCTAGCTATAACATTCTATAATGATCATTTTTTCATCCATGTACTCTAAATTACTTTAGCATAGTTTTAGGCTAGCAAAAAAGATACAGACAGCAGTGTTCCTGAATGACTTTCATTCAACTTCTCCTGCTACTAACACCTTATGTTTTTATAGTGCACTTCTCATAACTAAGGAGCCAACATTGGTACATCACCATCAAGTAGATCTACATTCTGGTCAGTCTTTATAGGTAGGTTCCCATGCTGTGGTTTTGGGGATCCCATCCAAGAGAGCATTTATTGTTCATGTCTCCTTAACCTCTGGGCTGTGACAGTTTCTAAAATGTTCATTGTTTTTGATGTCCTCAATGATGCTGAGTACTATCAGGATTTGGATTTGGTGCTTTTCTCATGGTTGGATGGGGGCATGTATTTCTGGAGGACTGACCTGGATCACTTGCTCAGGGCACTGTTTGCCAGCTTCCTCCCCAGCCAGCCTGCCTCATCTTCCATCGTACACTCTAGGTAGGGGTTGAGTCGAGAGGACTTCAGGTCCATCTCTCAGTGGGACATGTCTACAAAGTTGTTTGAAATAGAAGAAGAGATTTATTACTTTCTCCCAGCAATTAAGTCATAATTTATTTATACCAGTGTGGCCTTGTGGACATTTATGCTATATTTCAGATTACAATGTGGAAATATGTTGTTTATTTTATTCCTCAAATCATTGAAGTTTTGGCCACTGGAACTCTTTCTCATTGGACTCTGTGTCTTTCATACTTTCTGGTGTGTGGGTTTTTTTTTTTTTTTTTTTTTTTTTTGAGACAGGGTCTCCCTGTAGTCCCAGCTGGCCTGGATTTCACTCTGTAGACCAGGCTTTCCTTGAACTCACAGATATCCGTCTGCCTCTGCCTCTCCAGTGCTGGGATTAAAGGTGTGCACCATTATGCCTGGCTTAATTCTGGTGCATTTTGATGTTTTATCTCACTGTGCTCACATGCTTTAGTTTCATCATGTCCATGTTCTCTGTCTGAGCCCTGGAATAAGTCATTTTCCTCAGGAGACTCAGGGCATGGTACTGAAAACTAGGATCTGAGCACTGGGTATGACTGCTCACTTTTTTTTTTTAAAGATAGTTCTTAGCTGCCATGTGCTGGGAATCGAACCTGGGTCCTCTGCAAGAGCAGTCAGTGCTCTTAACTACTGAGCCATCTCACTGCTCACTTTTGAAAATAATGTTATATACATAACTGTGTCTAGTTATGTGATTCCCTACCCTAATAATATTATAAGTCAATGTTATAGAAAATAATGCATAACTGTAGCAGTGGATCATTAAAATAAAATCCATGTATAAGTTCTCATTCAGAAGAAGCACAAATACAACTTAAATAATTATAAAATCCTTTCTTGCCTTTCTCTCTCCATCCTTTTTTGTTACTCATTCCACTTCCAGTGAGTCTATCCTGTACATGGACAAGGCTCATTTATTTATACATGAGTATTCATTGCCTGAATAAATGCTGTTCCCTTCATATATGATATTTCCAACCCAAGTTAATGCTCCTTTTCTTTAGAAAGGAGAAATGCCAAGATTGATTTGAAGAAAACTTCCTGGAGGAGGTGGGATATGATCTGGTACTTAAAGGAAAGAACCTGGAAACAGAGGAAAGATTCTTCTGTGATTCTTTGTGGAGACAGTAGAAAGAAACTAGTCTCAGTGACGAGGTCTTCCTTTGTGCTGTATTGTTATAATGGGATGCCACAGACCAGGCCATTTATAGCAAGCAGGAACTTATGTCTCAGAGTTCTGGGGGTTGTCAAACTCAAGAACAAGGTGTGAGTCCCTGGTGAGAAACTTCTTGTTGTGCCATATCATGGAGGAAGGCAGAATGAGAGAGAGAGAGAGAGAGAGAGAGAGAGAGAGAGAGAGAGAGAGAGAGACTGAACTAATCCTTTCATGATAGTGGCAATCTCACTTATGAGGGTGGAGCCCTTATGGACTAATTACTTCCCCAAAGACCCTCTTCTTAATAAAGTTACAGTGACAATTAAATTCCCACATGCGTTTTGAAGGGGACAAGCATTCAAACTGCAGCAAGGTCCTAGAGGGCTTATTAAATGTCATTGTTCTTGGATGACCTGAGGTCTATTGTTCTTGTTAAACCTATGATGGATTTCTCCAATATTACAAAGATAGGCTTCAAAATGTCGACATTTAGTTGAAACATCTCTCATGTTTTCTGTATTAAGGGAGAGAGAGTCCATCGAGCTTTGATGAAGTATATCTTTCTGAGCAATTATGGTCTTAATTATTAAATGTCTGCTGAATACTTCAATAGTTGAGCTTGGGGCAAATTGAATCCTCTGTGCCCGTGATGGCAGCTGCATGCTTAAGGCCTCTAATGGTGTTGGGGAGTACTTTTTAACTCTTAGTTTCCTTTTATGTGAATAGCCCTGGAGAGTCTATAGAAATGGATTTTTGAGACATTTTCAAATTTTTGCCCTGGAACGAGGAAACCAAATTGAATAAGGTCAGCACTGGCACAGGCTCTTTAATGGTTAGAGTCTCATAAAAGTGTTCATCAGCCTTGGTTGGGTCATTACCACATGAAACTGACCTTCTATCCAAACCCTTGGGTCATGTGTGCTTATTTCAGACCTAGTATTTTCAAGTCTTTAAATACTGTGTTTTGTTTTTTTTTGTCCAGTACAAATGGCCAGGCTTGGCTAGTTTTCTTTCCAAAAGCTGAGTCCTGTTGTACCGGTGTTTATTTATGAAGCAGTTCAATGTAAGTTGTAGCAATGGCAGGAAAGAGGGCTGAGGGCAGAAGAAAATTAAAGCCCTTCTTATACACTGGAGTAGAAAATATAGAACATCAAAATGGAGATTTTGCTTAGGCCTGGAGTGAGGCTCAGTGGTCAAGAGCTGTTTGCCAGGGAGCTCAGAGCTTCAACCCAGGAGGTCGGACATATCTGGCCTCCAAAGGCACCTTTGGAGGTGTGCTTGCACACATACCCCTCACCTGCACACAGAATTAAAAGCAGAACATAAATCTTAAAAAGGAAATATTTCTCTTTAACATATAAGCTTTTCTGCAGCATTGAAAGAGAGATTGTATATGTAGAAGCTGAAGATGAAGTCCTAAGTGGCACTGCAGCGTGCCTATTTGTGCATGCCTCAGTGTACACTTTGGGTCAAAAGTTGTCTCAGGTGTTACAGCAGTGTAGAGCAAAAGCATGGTACTGAATTGCTGATCTAGAAAGCCACAATATAGAAAAGTCTCCTGTACTCCCAGCTAATGAAACAATCCCAGGGTTCTAAGAGCAAGACTTTGATTTGGGCCACAAGGACAGATGGGTGTTTGTGAAGAATTAACCCTATCCTCCTGAGTCATGTAAGAGGTATTTGGAAATAAGAATGGTGTTCCCCCATCTCCACCGACTACTGCAGCCATGCCCCGCAGAGGACCCCGTCCAATGCTTCAGCTATATGACTCCCAATAGTGTCGCTCCAGCAACCTCCACCCCAGCAGCTGCTCCCACAACCATGACCCTGGGCATCAACTGGAGTTTCTCCGTTTTTGAAATCCTGAACTCTGAAATTCTCCTTTCTGATTCTTCCAGCAGTCTTCACTCTTTCCTGCTCTTGAAACACACTCTTTGGTCTCATTGTGATTCCGTCTCCCAACCTTTCCCCGTGTTAGCAGCGTGCCACCCTGCCCCCAACCCCTGCTTCATTCCTCTTCCCACCGGTTGGAGATGCCACTTCAATTACTCTCCCCAAACAGTGCATTATCCTTGTCCTTTGACTTCTTGTTTTATTTTCTTCCAATATCCAGCTAATAAACTCACTCTCTTTCTCTCTCTTTTTCTTTCCTCCCTCCCTTCCTTCCACACTTCTCTCTGTCCATTTCTTGTCCTGGGCATCTAAGAACAGTGGAAGAAGTTTCCTGGTGAGGATGATCTATGTCATTAACCATCTATGATTTCCAACCTCCCGTAGACTGCTGGAGCTGTTTAGTGGCATGTTTCCTTCCGTCTCTTCTCTGGCTGGCACCTCTCTCTCTTCTGGCCTTTATGCACTGCTTGATGCTCAGCTTCCATCCTGTCCTGTTTCCTACCTCAGTCTTCTATCAGCAGAAGGTTCCACTACCACCTAGACATCCCCCTGTGGGTCCCATGCCACTGTGTCAAGGCTTCCCTGAGGACCTACATATCCAGTTCTTCAAGCTCAGTATTCTCCAAATAGTATTGTCTTTCCCACAAACTGGAGAATTTTTTTGTATTCTCTCTTCTGCTAAGTGTAATTCATCTAGTTAATCAAATTGAAATCTCAAAATCTTTTTCGAGTTTCTTTGTTATCAATTTCATAAAAATCAATAGGATCAATGTTAAATATGTTCCCTAAAGGGGAAAAACAAATCCTTGCCAAGCTATGCATCTGACAAAAGGTTAGAATCTAGACTATACAAAAGAACCCACAAAACTAAGCATCGAGAAAAGAAACAACCTCATTAAAAATTGGGGCAAGGAACTAAACAGAGTTCTCAAAGATGAGAGGCAAACGGTCGAGAAATATTTTGTAAAGGTTCACTCTCCTTCGTCATCAGGGAAATACAAGTGAAAACTACTTTGAGATTTCATTGTATCCCAGTCATAATGGTGAAGATAAAAATTATACAATAAAAAATTATACAAAATAAATCTGGTGTGTATGTGTGAAACAGGAAATGCCTAGTCACTGCTGGAGGGAGTGAAGCCTGGTGCAGCCACTGTGAAAACCAATGTAGAGATTGCCCGAAAACCTACAAATAGATACTATCAGATCCAGCTCTGCCACTTCTGGGCATATGCATCCTACTTCAGAGATACTTGCTCATACATGCTTATTGCCACTCTATTCACAATAGCCAGAGAATGGAAATAGACTTCATATCCATCAACTGATAAATGGATAATGAAAATGTAGTACATTTGCACAATTTCATAATAATCAACTTTCTAGGAAAACAAAATGATAAAAGTTGCAGGTAAATGGATAGAGCTGGAAGCAATCAACCTGAGTGAGCTAACCCAGATCAGAAATAGCAGACATCATATTTTCTTTCATACATAGATGTTGACTTTGAATCTTTATGTGTGTGTTTCATTTAGAAAACCCATAGAAGTCAGGGAGTCACGAGAGGGTCTTTTAAAGGAAAGAGAGATAGAATGCTGTGATTTAAAGGGTTAAAGGAGAATAATGGAATAGGAAGGGTTAAATGAGTTGAGGGATGGGGAGGGCAGGGTAGAAGAGGAAGTATGGAGAGGGGTGATAACACCAAAGGGCTTTTGAAAAAAGTCATATGGAAATTTACTGTAGAAGCTTCATACATATGTATTTTAAATGGAGGTGCCCATAATGGGGGAGGGCAATGCCCCTACTAGACACCATAGGCTACCAAATAAAAAGTCCTATGCCAGGAATGGGTTACCTCTTTTGGAGCTGTTGGCCAGGTGGTTCCATAGACTCCCAAGCAGCACTGGCTACTGACTTTGCTCTTGGATACTCTCCAGAACTTGATCCTATTGCTGAAGTCACCACATACTTGAACATGGAGAAATCAAGCTGACACTGACCTTGAAGCTTTATCCCTACTGAACAGCTTTCATAGTTTGAAGCGATGGTGCGGGCACTAGAGAAAGCAATCATAAATCTTACCCAGCTGTCAACCCTGCGAGTTACAGTAGTGACTGGCCTGGCAGGTTATGCCCACTGGAGCAATAGTGGCACCAAGATTATTGAACTAACCAAACACTTTCTGATAGGTTTAAGGCCTGCTTCACAAGAGGGAACCTGTAACTGGCACTATTATTGGGGATAAGACTCTTTGAGTAGATAGGTCATAAACCCTACAGTTGAGCCTATTCTGCTAAAGGGACTGTATTAGTCATTTTTCTGTTGCTGTGATAAAACACCATGACCAAGGAACTTATAAAAGGGAGAGTTTATTTGACCTTACGATTGACAGTTCCAGGGAATTAGAGTCCATTGTGGCAGGAGGCATGGCGGATGGAGCTGAAGCAGCAGGCGGAGGGTCACATCCCACAATGAGCACAGGAAGTAGAGAGAGAGAGAGAGAGAGAGAGAGAGAGAGAGAGTGACTGGAGACCACAAGGCTTGTTAAACTCACTAAGCCTGCCCCCAATAACGTACTTCCTCTAGCACGGCCACACCTTCTAAGACCTCCAAAAACAGTGCCACCAACTGGAGACAAATGTCTGAATACTTACAGCCTATGGGGGACACCCATTCAAACCACCATAGGGACATAGTACTAAACTGACTCCTAATGACTTGTCATACCTATAGATTAGTGTATCTCTCAAACCTCGTGAGGAAAGCCTCTTTCTTTTATAGTTTTTTTAAAATTTTTATTTATTTCTGTATGTGTATGAATGTACTGTCTGCATGCAAGTCTGTGCACCCGTGTAGTGTAATGCCGCGGAGATCAGAAGAGGGCGTCAGATTCCCCTGGAACTGGAGTTCTCCTGGAATTGGAGTTTCAGATGGTTCTCGGCCACCATGTGGGTGTTGGGGATCGAACCCGGGTCCTCTGAAAGAGCAGTCGGCTCTCTTAACCGCTAGGCCGTCTCTCCAGCCCAGGGAAGCCTCTTTTTATAGTAGATAATGATTAATACAGAGACCCATGACTGGTCAACAGGCAGAGAAAAAGATACTATAGAGTTCTCAGCTCTAAATGGGACACCTATATCATATCTCTCTTCCTGAGGATCAGGGATCTTCATAGAAGGGGGGTGGGAAGACTGAAAGAGGGAGTGGATGACAACAAGGAAACTGTTTTCTGGACACAACGGGGCAGGCGCGCATGTGAACTCACGCAGCTTTGACCTCATGCACAAGGTCTGCACAAACTCAAGGCAGAAAACAACCTAGCATGGAGTGGGGAGATGGACAGGAAGGCCCATCTCTAGCTGAGGAACTGTTGGCTATCGATAGCTGGGACAGGGAGAGGCAGTTTTCTTTGAGGCTGTGGCCCCTGGTAGGTTGGCTGTGCTCTAGGGGATGCTCCCACCCCACAGGGTATCTGAGCAACCCAAATTAGAGTCAATGGGCTTTACAAAGAGGAGAGAGAGGGCATGAAGATCGGGGGTGAGGGTGGATCTGAGTGGAGATGGGGGGGAGATGTGAACGTGATCTTTGTATGAAATTATCAAGGAATTAATAAAATAATATTTTTAAATTTCTCTAAAATTGACCCTCTTTACACTGAACCCCTATTTAACATCTTAGTTTAATTTTTTATTAATTTGTGACTAAAGAAGCCTTAGCTGCCTACTTGGCATTGCCTGCATTTTTTCCTTCTGTAAAATACCAGGTTTAATACTGAAATTCCCATGAACAAAATCCTCTAGTGATTTCCAAAGATGGTATGAAAATCAGATGAGATTCCTTTACACAGTGCTGGTCTTTTTTTACAAACTGCCTCTCCAGGCTCATTATCTTTCTCTTGTCCTTTAACTTTGTCCCCCTTGACCGTCACCCATATGCCTCACTATGCACTTTCTGAACATGTTTTCATTTCCTAGAAGTGTCTACAACCTCTTTCTAGCCAATTTCTATTCACCCTTCCAGATTCGACTGGAGTGTCCCCTCTCTTAGGAGGCTCCCACTGTCCTTTGATTTCTTTCTCCTAACTTATGCTATGACTTTATCCAACTTTTTATTAAAGCATGCAGTCATTGTTCTGGAGATTGTGGTGCATATCTCAGTCTATTCCACACAGATTTCCTGAACTCAAGAATTAAGTCTTATCCACCTCGGTAGCCACTACAACTAACGTACAGCTTTACTTGTAGTATATCTTCAAATGTGTTTCTTTCAGGGGAAAAGGGAGTTCCTATTGTGACACAAAATGGGTGTGGTGGCTCATGCCTTTGGTCACTTGGGAGGCAGAGGCAGGTGGATCTTTGTGAGTTCAAGGCCAGCCTGGTCTACAGAGTGAGTTCCAGGACAGCTGGGGCTACATGGAGACCCTGTCTTGAAAGGACCAAAAAAAAAAAAGAAGATTGCTCTTGCAAGCTCAGAGGGAGGCAAGATGGCGGGTGGTGGGCCTGTTGGCCCTGGCAGGTTGATGGCTTCTGACAGGTTGAGACACATTCCTCCCTTCCTGTTGGGGGACATCCCCTTCCTGCATCCACCCTCCTAGCAGTCCATCTTATCAGCATCATTCTTCCCCCTGCAGCTGCTCCCCTCCCTGGCTTCAGTGCAGTGGTGGTCAGCTCAGTGCCCCTGGGGGGTGGCCTTTCCAGCTCAGCATCTCTGGAAGTGGCCACATACACCTTCCTCCAGCAGCTCTGCCCAGGTATCACTTAGGTCCCTCTTGCTTCCTCTGAGGGCTCTGTGGTCAGAGCCTCTTTCCTATGGGCTTAGGGAGGGATGGTGGGGAGCCCCTTGGATTGTCATTGGAGCCCTGCCGTTCCAATGTGGCCACTCCTTGTGCCCTCTCCTGGGCTCCAGCTTCCCCACTTAACCCTATGCTGCAGACTCGGGGGCAATAGCTGCCCGGGCCCAGGTGTGTCAGCGGGCCGAGCACAGCTTCGCAGGGGTCCCCTGTGGCATCATGGACCAGCTCATCGCACTGCTGGGGCAGAAAGGCCATGCGCTACTCATTGACTGCAGGTCAGGGGGTCCCCTTGTGTCCCCTCCCCCAAGGTTATAATCAGGAGCTCTTGAGTAGAATGTGCCCATTGCCTGGCTTGGCAAGCAGATCCTTGGCTGTGACATCCTCCCCCATTCTAACTCTACCCAGGTCCCTGGAAACAAGCCTGGTGCCACTGTCAGATCCTAAGTTAGCTGTGCTCATCACTAACTCCAATGTCCGACATTCTCTGGGCTCCAGTGAGTACCCTGTGCGGCGACTTCAGTGTGAAGAAGTGGCCCGGGCTCTAGGCAAGGAGAGCCTTCGAGAAGTGCGACTAGAGGAGCTTGAAGGTGAGAGCCAGCCTGGCACGCTCTGTCTTAGAGGTAGCCAGGCTGCCTGCCAGGTGTCCAAGTGGNTTGTTGAACTCACTAAGCCTGCCCCCAATAACGTACTTCCTCTAGCACGGCCACACCTTCTAAGACCTCCAAACACAGTGCCACCAACTGGACAATATGTCTGAATACTTACAAGCCTATGGGGGACCACCCATTCAAACCACCATAGGGCATAGTACTAAACTGAACTCCTAATGACTTGTCATACTATAGATTAGTGTATCTCTCAAACCTCGTGAGGAAAGCCTCTTTCTTTTAGTTTTTTTTTAAATTTTTTTATTTCTGTATGTGTATGAATGTACTGTCTGCATGCAAGTCTGTTGCACCCGTGTAGTGTGTAATGCCGCGGAGATCAGAAGAGGGCGTCAGATCCCCTGGAACTGGAGTTCTCCTGGATTGGAGTTTCAGATGGTTCTCGGCCACCATGTGGGTTGTTGGGGATCGAACCCGGGTCCTCTGAAGGCAGTTGGCCTCTTCCCGCTAGGCCGTCTCTCCGCCCAGGGAAGCCTCTTTTTTAGTAGATTGTTAATACAGGACCCATGCTGGTCAAATGCGCGGAGATAGCTAAGAGTCTCGTCTTCTCATCAATGGGACACCTATATCATATCTCTCTTCCTGAGGATCAGGGATCTTCATAGAAGGGGGTGGGAAGACTGAAAGAGGGAGTGGATGACCACAGGAACTGTTTTCTGGACACAACGGGGCAGGCGCGCATGTTGAACTCACGCAGCTTTGACCTCAATGCACAAGGTCTGCACAAACTCAAGGCAGAAAACAACCTAGCATGGAGGGGGAGATGGACAGGAAGGCCCATCTCTAGCTGAGGAACAGTTGTATCGATAGCTGGGACAGGGAGAGGCAGTTTTCTTTGGGCTGTGGCCCCTGGTAGGTTGGCTGTGCTCTAGGGGATGCTCCCCACCCACAGGGTATCTGGCAACCCAAATTAGAGTCAAGGGCTTTACAAGAGGAGAGAGAGGGCATGAAGATCGGGGGTGAGGGTGGATCTGAGTGGAGATGGGGGGGAGATGTGAACGTGATCTTTGTATGAAATTATCAAGGAGTTAATAAATAATATTTTTAAATTTCTCTTCATACCTACTTTTCAGTGTAGAACCTATTGTATATTTAATTTAATTTTTTATTATTGTGACTAAAAGAGCCTTAGCTGCCTATTGGCATTGCCTGCATTTTTTCCTTCTGTAAAATACCAGGTTTAATACTGAAATTCCCATGAACAAAATCTACTATTGATTTCCAAAGATGGTATGAAATCAATGAGATTCCTTTACACGTGCTGGTTCTTTTTTTACAAACTGCCTCTCCAGGCCCATTATCTTTTCTCTTGTCCTTTAACTTTGTCCCCCTTGACCGTCACATATGCCTCACTATGCACTTTCTGAACAGTTTTCATTTCCTAGAAGTGTCTACAACCTCTTTCTAGCCAATTTCTATTCACCCTTCCAGATTCGAGGAGTGTTCCCTCTCTTAGGAGGCTCCCACCTGTCCGATTTGCTTCTCCTAACGTATGCTAGACTTATCCAACTTATTAAAGCATGCAGTCATTGTTCTGGAGATTGTGGTGCATATCTCAGTCTATTCCACACAGATTTCCTGAACTCAGAATTAAGTCTTATCCCACTCGGTACCACTACAACTAACGTACAGCTTTACTTGAGTATATCTTCAAATGGTTTCTTTCAGGGAAAGGGTAGTTCCTATTGTGACCAAAAATGGGTGTGGTGGTCATGCTTTTGGTCACTTGGGAGGCAGAGGCAGGTGGATCTTTGTGAGTCAGGCCAGCCTGGTCTACAGAGTGAGTTCCAGGACAGCTGGGGCTACATGGAGACCCTGTGTCTTGAAAGGACCAAAAAAAAAAAAAAAAAAAAAAAAAAGACATTATTTGGCCTAAGTTTTCTCCTGTGGAAGGGTCATGAGCTGGATTAGAGGGTCTCGATGTTCACTGCATCTCTGACTCTTTGCTGGCTAAGACTCTACTAGCAGACATCTAGGTGAAGCTCTCCACTAGAAGACATTGGAAGGACGTGTCAGCATTGTGGGTAAACAACTTGTAGAAAAGCAAGGAGAAGGCAAGCAAAGGGGAAGGTAGGCAAGGTTTTCCTGCTGAACTCCCAGCCTTCAGAGTCCTGAGGCTCACTGCCAAACATTCGTAATGCAGGCTTGGTACCACAGACTTGGTCACACTACAGGCTGTGGGGATCACCGTGTAAGTTTAAAACCTGAGTACTGGGGCTGGAGAGATGGCACCGTGGTTAAAAGCATTGGCTGGTCTTGCAGAGGACCCAGCACAGGTGGTCAAGTAATAGTCCAAGGGCGATACTTCTTGCCCACTGGCATTGCATTTATTTTCACTGACATATATGCAGGCAAAACACTTCTACACATAAAATTAATTCATCAATTAAAGCCTGACTATTGCCTTCACTGAGCTGTGCTCATGTCAATTGAATGCAGAGATATACAAGATACATAATTACAATGGTGTTTCAGTGTTTCAGATTATGAAAGGCGGGCACTCTCTTAGCCAGAGCAGCTGCTGGGATGTACACTGTTTTGGTGTAAGTCGTACAAAACATGGTCTTGCTTTTGGTTTGAGTAATGGCAGGTCGGTTGAACTTCCGGCTCTGCTGGCTGCTGCCCAGCCCAGGCTTGCACAGGGCAAAAGTGCCACTGCTCTGGAGGTGTAGTTTCCCCATCAGCCCTAGAGAGGACTTTTGGAGAGGATGGGTACTATGATGCTGAGATGTACCACATAGAGCATGGGTCGAGGGCTCACTAGAGCTGGTTACAGTGAAGTAGGGCTGGCCAAACCTGTGCAGGGGCCCAGCGGATATTTAGTTTTTAACTTTTCTTTTTTTTTTTTTTTTTTCCTGGAATTCGCTCTGTAGACCAGGCTGGCCTTGAACTCACAAAGATCCGCCTGTCTCTGCCTCCCAAGTGCTAGGATTAAAGGCATGCGCCACCACACCCAGCTGATTTAGTTTTCCTTAATTCTTTTCTTTCCTCCCACCTAAATTGAGATTGTCAGTTTGGTTGGTTTTGGGCCAGCACTCTCATGCTGGAGGAAACTGCTTCCAACTACCCACTTCCCCTCATCCTACATAGGCTCTGCTTAACTGGCTGGGACCCAGCAGTGGCTACGCTACAGTGGGCTGTGCCTTTGGCCCTGCTGGCCACCTGCTGGGAAGGACATGGTGCTCTGAGGTCACTGTTTGTGCTGGATTCTGGCAAGGAGGACAGAGCCTGCAAGTGGCACGCAGGCCTTCGGTGGGTTGAGCCACCCTCCCAGGCTGCCGAGCCTCTGCTCCTTCCTCTTCAGTCACTCACTTCTTTTCTTCTCTACTTCATCCCCAGGTTGGCAGGCTTGGAGTCAGCAGAGGGAAAAAGTAATTGAAGTGCTTAAGAGAAATTGTTTGGGGGAGGAGAAGGCAGGGTCAAAAGGAGAGCGATTAAGAAGTGATGTGATACAGCTGTGTGGGGAAGAATTTAGTATAAATATAATGATCAATTTCCTAATAATTAGGTCTCTTAGACGGCAGAATAGTTCCCCAAGAGGCCCTGGTAGGAACCCCATTGCTTGGTCATTTCTAATTAGACTGGAGAGTCACTCACAGAGGAGAGAGTGTGCGTGTGTGTGTGTGTGTGTGTGTGTGTGTATGTGTGTGTGTGTGTGTGTTCACGTGGCCCAGGAGGCTGTAGCATCTCTCTTGTCTACTACATTGATGAGCACATAATTCACTATATAGTTAGGCAGCCAAACTTTCAGGGGCTCATGAGTTTTTCATCTCACTTCTTCCCCTTTTAAATTGACCAGATCTATTATCTTCAAAGGAAAAATTTGGGGCATGTAGTGACCTAGGCTAGGGACAAAATAAGTTTAAATCCGATCTTGCTTTTCATCTGCTCTACAGAGGTTTGTGGACCACTGATTTTTTAGCCTCCCTCCATCTAGGAATGTGGAGAATTCCTAGGTATTTTCTTTAGAGAAGGTGTATTCTTACCCAGCATCCATTGAACAATCAAATGACATCTCAAGGGTCCATACAGCATGCTACTGGAGTGTGTTACTAAGCTTTCTGTGCTTAGAGTTCCATCTATAATTTGACATTCATAACATAGTTATCTTATTTGAGTGTGAGAATTAATCAAGACAATATTTGAAACTTAGGATTCTGCTGTCAAGCATTCCAGAAGGTCGCCATTGCTGGGGGGGGTGGCCGTCATTATGACTAAATTCCAATCTCTGCTACAGTCTGTCCTTAGTGAATACTGGTTGCTAGTGCTCCACAGGCTATGTTCTGTTAGGAATGGACGGGTGGGTGGTTCTTCTGACTGTAGTTTTGCACTTGAGCATCAACCTTAGGATGAATACCTCCTGTGTGCAAGGGAAGAGATGATGTCTGTCCTTGAAGGGTAAATGACTGTGTGTGTGTGTGTGTGTGTGTGTGTGTGTGTGTATGGGGGTGGCATGTGTGACTTGTTTGGGGTAGCAAAAGGCAAGGGCACAATGTTCTCTTAAAAAGGCTGCTAAGTGGGGCTGGAGAGATAGCCTAGCGGTTAAGAGCACCGATGCTCTTGCAGAGGACCCGGGTTCAATCCCCAGCACCCACATGGCGGCTAANTGTGTGTGTGTGTGTGTGTGTGTGTGTGTGTGTTTGTGTGTGTGTATAGGGGTGGCATGTGTGACTTGTTTGGGGTAGCAAAAGGCAAGGGCACAATGTTCTCTTAAAAAGGCTGCTAAGTGCCATGAACACCGCTCTCCTGGGTGATGTCATCTTACGGGGGACAGCTATAGTCTAAGAAGAAGACATTCTGCAGGATGTGAGGGGTGGCAAAGGGTATTTTCAGCTGCATGGATTCAATAGAGGACACTTGGCTGGGGTATAAGAACGCTGAAGAGGGACTCAGATGTTCTATGAAGAAGTCCTGCTGCTTGTGTGTGGGGGGAGCAGGGCTGAGGGAAGGCTTGGGAAGAAGAGCCAGGCATCGCTGTGCTTCCTGAAGACTGTCCCTCAAGCACATGCAAGAAGCAGAGCTGGAGATGGAGAGCTTCCATGTGTAGCAGGGAACCGGAGCTTTGCCATCTTATTTTCCAGTCCTGGGCCCTCCTCCAGGATCCCTACCCCAGCTCGTGACGGGAACCTGGCTGGAGTGCCCAGGGTCACCTCTGTCGTTGCCTGGCATTCACGAGAACGTGCTGTGCTCTTTCTTCCTCCCTGAAGTGTGGAGAGCTGCGGTGGGACGGTCCTGGGCTTTATGGAAATGAAGATTTCCCTCCCATCACTTCAGCCTCCACCATTTAAGGCAACAGAAGCTGTATCCTGTAAGAATAGGACCCAAATGTTGCTATTTTGGGACAAGTGGACTTTTTATTTTTTGGTGTGTGTTCAGCAGAAGATAAAGAACACTTATATTTTTGGAGAGAGGAGGTAGCTGGAAATATTTTCTATTAGGAGGAAGGAAGGGAGCAAGGAGAGGACAAAAGAAGGAAGGGGAAAAGAAAGGATTGGAAAGAGGAAAGGGGAAAAAGAAGACAGGAAACATCCGTTGTGCACCTACTGTATCCCCAAATATGTTGCTATGCACACAAGATTTTATTCTCTCAGTTGTCTCATCATAACCCTGCAAAGTGATCATTTTACCCATATTAAAAGTAAGATAATGAGGCACGTATGGATTAATTTTCTGACTGCAAAGCACAGACCATCCCTCCTACTCCACGACCATCTTCTGCCAGGATAAAATGTCTGGCCACGTCAGAGAATATGATTCAACCTAAGCGGGCTCAGGAAGTCGTTCTGAAGGAAGGACGGTGGGCACCAGGCACAGCTCCTCCCCGGGTGTGGTGCTGGGTAGTGCTGCACCTTCTTGGTACTTTCTTCCTTCTTCCTCCACTTGCTTCCTTCCTTTGGCTTCCTGTTGCCAGTGGTCTATACTGAGACACACCTCAGTCACCTACTTGATGAATCTCTGATGAAGCTCTGTGGAGAAATCTGGGCCTCCACCTGTGGCCTGTGAGTTCCTAGGACCGTGGGGGCAGTGCCTCACTCACTCACTGCCTGAAGCCTGCCCATGTCTCTGTCAGATGTAAGGGACATGCCTCAAATATCCTCAAACAGATAGTCACACCTTCCCGTCAACCTTCAGCAATGCTAAGGAAGAACCCAGGCTACCTTGGCTTGGAGGAGGATCTAAGGGGCTGTGTGGTATTGGCTTTTTTATTATTCTTACATTACAAAGTTTTCACCGATGGTACTCCTCTGCTCCCCCATTCTCTGCCAAGTGTTCTCATTATTTCTCACAACTGCCTCCCCCTTACCCCAAAGCATCAATACCCTTTCTGCCTTTCTTA
>VZQC01014110.1:1628162-1665699 GCA_009823505.1 Rhizomys pruinosus
GGCATGGCTTCAACTCTGATGGAGGAAGATAAGGACCCTGAATTGACTTAAGACTTCTAACACTTTTCTTGACTGTGGCTGTAATCAGAATGAGAAGAAGGACAGAGAAGTCCAGGGCTCTTTCAGCATGGCTTCTGTACTCCAGTGAATCAAACCTTTCCAGTACCTTGAGTCTTATATCTCTCTAGAGTAAAAGCAACTCGCCCTGTGCCAAGTACTGATTAGGGAGGCTGACATGGTACTAGTCCCAGGAATTCAGGCCTGTGGCTAGTTTAGACAGAAAATATGTCAATATGATGGTTCAACTCACCACGGCACCGTCACTGCTCTTTCTAGGGATTTTTCTTCTTTTGGAAAAGATGGCTTTGAGCCCAATGGCATTAGCACTTGACTTTTTCTGTTTATTTAGTTTTAGTTTTGTTTTTTGTAATTCCATCTTTGTGATATTTACCAACCCAGCACAAAGTGTTTGACACTCTTCTAGACATGAAAAATTAGATAGTAATTCACAGTATATAAGAGATACATCACCAATGCCTAAGAATATGTAGGAAGAGATATATATATATATATATATATATATATATATATATATATATATATATATATATATATAGTGTGTGTGTGTGTGTGTGTGTGTAACTGAGTCTTCATCAAAATCTTATGAAGTAGTTACTTTTATTATTCCATTTTATAGATGAAGATATTCATATTCAGAGTGGATGAACTGTTTATACGGTAAGTGGCAGAGGTGAGAGTTACAACAGGTTTTTGAGTTCCAGAGTGGTCACCTGATGAGCAGCACAGCATGCTGTCTGGACTTGGTTTTATGTGGCCGAGATAGTCATATCTGAGAGAGAAGCTGGGCTCTGACATCCTGTGGCTGTCAGCACTGAGAGTCTGCAATCACACAGGGTAAGAGCACAGAGATGTGGTTACAGATCCATCTTCTACCCCAGGACGTGGCCACCAACTATGTAGCTCTTTTGGAGGATGGGCTTGAAGAAAGAGTTGAGTGATAAAGTGACCACAGCATATGGCGTACTCAGCTTGACAAATGATATTCCAAGGATTTAAAAACTGAGGCCCTTAAGTGGAACTGTTTGCTAAGGAGCTGCAGCATGTTTGGAGAACAGAGGAGTGGGAGCTCTTCACACAAAGTCACTAAGAGGCCATGGGGATTTGGGGCTCAGCAGTCACCACTGCTTCTACAAACTTTCTGGAAAATAATTGCTAATCGGTGAGCCGCTAGCCAATTGTTTAATTTCCCCTTAGGCTAACTGGACTCTGATCATGAACACCCCCAAACTCATGCTCTCTGGCAAGGCTGCCTGGGGCTCTACACAGGGATGAACTGCCCCTCACAGTGACAGTGTGCAGCAGGAGTGGTGATGTGTATCATCGACCTGGAGCAGCTGTTTGTATCTACTGTCTCTCAGGGGAGTTGCAGGTCTCTGTTAGTTTTATCATGACTGTGAACATACTTGGTAAAAACAAGTTAAGGAAAGATTTGATTTGCTCACAGTTTTAGAGGTCTCATCACTGAAGGGAGGGCTTGGGGGAGCAGAGTAGCTTACGTCACAGCAGGTGGGAAGCAGAGAGAGAATGCCTGTGTTAATGGTCTCTCCCTTTCCTCCTTTCACTCTGTAGGATCCTCAGTCGTTGGGATGGCACCACACACATTCAGGGTGGGTCTTCCCGTCTTAGTTAATCAGGCAAAACACCAACAGAGACACTCCCAGGGGTGTGCTTTACCAATCACCTAGCATTTCTTAATCCATTCTAGGTGATAGTCCAGATTATCTATCACATAGGGATACCAGCTTCCACAAAGAGAGTTCCTGTCACCTTCAGTACCTGGAAAGACCAAGGAGTCTCGTTCATGGTTGACAGTTTGAGTTCTTGAAAATGACCAGGACAAATGGCAATCAGACAGAATCTCAACAAAAGCTATTTACTTTTTGGTAAGGAGCCCAAATATCCAGTATAGAAATGAGTATCTGTCAACCTAATCCATCAATTAATATGATCAGATAAAAGAGTTATTATAGGTCTAGAATTAGGCAAGTGACTTCAAGTAACTGAACAGTGATGATCTATGTACTGGGTCAGATCACAGCCTTCTGGGGCCTCAGTTTTCACCATATTTCCTGCTTGTTGGGACTGTTGAGATGATTAAGGAAAAACAATTCATAATTGATTTAGTATCATCAGTTTAGGGACGACTCCCTAAAAGCAGGTCTCCTTTAAATTTTCCAGTGAGAAATTCCAATGAACACTGACAATTTTTTAATTAAAATTTTTTTTAATTTTATTTATTTTTTATGTGTATGAATGTACTATCTGCATGCAGGTTTGTGCACCTGCGTCGTGCAATGCCAAGGAGGTTAGAAGAGGGTCTTGGATTCTCCTGGAACTGGAGTTCTCCTGGAATTGGAGTTACGGACAGTTCTTAGCTGCCATGTGGGTGCTGGGGATCTTACCCGGATCCTCTGCAAGAGCAGTTGGTGCTCTTAACTGCTAGGCTATCTCTCCAGCCCCAAATTAAAATTTTTTTATTTATGATTTTATGTGTATGAGTGTACTGTCTGCATGTAGGTTGGTGCACCCATGTCATGTAATGTCAGAAGAGGGGGTCAGATTCCCCTGGAGCTGGAGTTAAAGACGGTTCTTAGCTACCATGTAGGTGCTGGGACTCGAACCTGGGTCCTCTGCAAGAGGACCATCTATCCAGCCCCAGCACTGACAATTTTAATCCCATGGCTAATCCTTGGCTCTTGTCCCAAGTGGGTTTTCAGGAGGTGAAACATGGTCCCCATGAAGATGTAAAATGTTATTAAGACAATTGGTGCATTTCCTTTATAATGTTTTTATACAAGCTTGGTGCTCATAGGTATGGCTTCCTGGGCTCTGCCTCTTTCCTCCAGCTCGGGTAGTTATCTAATATCCTCTTCTAAGTCAACTTGGTTTGTTTGTATCCATGACTAGGCGGCATCATGAGGATTTGAAAGTGGAATACCACGAGAGGCCCTTGCTACTCACACTGTCTGAGACACCTAGATACCACAGCTATGCCCTGAGCATCCATCCCAGGTTATAAATGTTAGCAGTTTCCAGAACATCAAGATGGTGGGTCAGGTTACACTCTCTTATCTTTCCTGTGTGTTCATTACAGGCTCTGGTGAGTTAATAAACAGAGTTCTTATGCTTTAAAATTCTCTCTCTCTCTCTCTCTCTCTCCCTAAGAAAAAGTTTTCCTCTCCATTTTAAAAATACATATAAATGTAATACTCTTCTTTGCTCATAATGAACAATATGTCCAAAGTACTGCTTAAAATACATTTTGAGCAGCGGCTGCATCTGGAAACACAGTTAGTGGGAAGTACAACTGTTAGGAGAGGTTTAATTCTATTTTTTTTTTTTTATTTTCCTAAGCAAATGCTCTGGAAAGTTCATTTTATATCAGAGCAGCTTTTTCTCGAACCTGTTTTAAAGTTAATTATCAAAAGCTTGCATCTTCTATCTCTTGCCTATGGATCCCTGCTGGGTTTGTTGTTTAGCTTTCCTTGGGAAAGAGTCGCTCTATGGAAGATCATTGACATGATGTCACAGTCCAGGGACTCTAAGCGTCCTAGCTAATCAGCTTAGAACATCAGTACCTCCTTAATGTGGGATTGGGGACCTTCTGGATGCAGGGCGAGAAGCTGAACTAGTCTGCAAGCACATCACTTTATTTCTTTTGCTTTAAGCAAGAATAATTTGCCTTCTTTCTCTCATCTTTCTCCCTTCTTGTTTCGCCCCTGAAAACTGTGAAGCCAAAGCAACCTCGAGGGTGGACACTAAATCTTCTGATGCAGGCAGAGCAGTGATAACATCTGAACCGAGGGTGCCTTGCCAGGGCGTGCTTGACAGATGTAGTGGGGCCTTTCAGGATTTAGTGTTGGAGCGTATCTATTACCCGAGCTGCAGCACAGTTTGGCAGGAGCTGTGTGGTAATCTCCCATGAATTCTGTCTGACTTATCAGAGTGGCTGAGCAGGTTGCCGCAGGACTCCAGGGCTCTGCGGCCACTTAGGGAGCGACAGATCTTCCACGGGAGAGTCTTTGAACTTCCTTCTGCAGGGGCACATTTCTGGAGTGGGATTCAACTTTTCTGGAACTTACCACTCGGGACCCCCCTTGGCCTTTGAATGTGTCATGTGGAATTAGCTTTCACCGCCCCCCCCCCCGGCTTCTGAGGGTAGAGTTCCAAGAGATCAAATTTAATTTCTAACATGGCAAGTGGGACCAAAGTGATTGTTTTTATGGAGTAGCAGCCTCTTGGGTCTTTGACAGGGCCAAGTAAATAGGATATGTGCCAGGATTTCCTTTCCTCTCTCTTTCCTCCTCATTCTTCCTTTCTTCCTTGTGTCCCTCTGCCTCCTTCCCTCCTTCTCCTAATTCCTCTCTCTTCCCCTCCATTCTCTCCCCTAGGTCCCCCCACCCCTTATCCTCTTCTTATCTTCCTGCCTTCTCTCTCCTTTCATGGCCCTCTCTTCTCTTTTCTTCTCTGGCTCTGATACCTGCAGCCTTCTCTCAGGGTTCAGCCCAACCATCCAGCTTCTTCCCTGGCTCCTGCCTTCGGAGCCTCATTTGATCCCAGGAGGATGTGCAGTGGGCCAGCCCGAACTCCTCTGCTTCAACAATTACCTTGGCATTTTATAAAAATACCACAATTGATCACAAACACCAAATTGTTTAGATCGCAGATTAAAGTTTAATTTTGGAGTTTTGCTGTAGGGTTCGAATTAGCTTCAGAGTGTGCGCCACATAGGAGGTGCTGTAATTTGTTTTAAGGATAAGGCCTTCGGGCAGCTGTGCATAAAATGAGTATGATTCCTTATTCCCACGGTTGATTTTTGAATGGGAGTGCAATTAGAATTTTTTCACCCAGAAGCACATACAGTCAGAGCAAAGATAATACCTTGAATGCATATCAGCTTAGGAGACCTCTCTTGGAAATTTATTTATTGTTCACCAAATTCTAATACAGAGAGAGCCATGCTTTCCGTAACAACAATAAACTTGCTTTTTAATTTCAAATCTGCTCTGTTTGTAGAGGCTCTTGCAGAGTTCTTGTTATCAAGTGAGATTTCAATGGTGAATTTTAATGTCACTCATAGAAATGTGGAAGTGCTTATTTTTCTTCAAAGAACAGAACCTCTTAAAGGCCTTGTCCCAGGAAAGCAATGGCCTCTCTGTGCCCTCCATGGTGGGACGCTTGTTCCTTCCAGGCCAGGGAACTACTCCTGAACTCCTGAATGGCACTGAGCAGTTCTCTGCCACACCCATGATATGAAGGTGGGATTTTTCTGATGAGTGGTGCTGTTCACAGTTGTTTGTCACTGTAGAAATACTGGCACCCATGTCCGCAGTGTACTCGTAGAATCTGTCAAGCATTGGCTGGTCAGTGAGAAGAGGGCACAGTGCCACATTCTCTCTCTCTCTCTCTCTCTCTCTCTCTCTCTCTCTCTCTCTCTCTTTCTCCCTCCCTCCCTCCCTCTCTCCTCTTCGTATCTAATTTCTTTTACTGTATGGATTTTAGGGTTTCCCACATTGACAGGTTAGTTTCTTTTTGTATTTCCTTCATTATTTCTGCAGAATAAGTTCTTAGAAGTAGAATAGAAAAAAAAAAGCACGTGTGTGTTTCTGTGTGTGTTTGTGTGTGCGTATGCGTGTGCATGTGGAGGTTGAAGGACCATATGTCATGTCTTTTTCAGTCACCTTCCATCTTATCTTCTAGGACAGAATCTATCATTGGACCCAAAGCTCACTGACTCAGCTAGGTGGGCTGGCTAGCAGGCCCCAGTGGTCTTCCTGTCTCTGGGAGGCGTGTTGCAGCAACTGGTTTTTTAGATGGATACTGAGCATCTGGGTTCAGGTCAGTATGTTTGTACAGCAAACACTGCCCACTGAGCAATTTTCCCTAGCCCCAATATTAAAAAATGTAATGTTTTGCCAGATGTGGTGGTGCACACCTTTAATCTCAGCACTTGAGAGGCAGAGGCAGGTGGATCTCTGTGAGTTCAAGGCCAGCCTGGTCTATAAAGCAAGTTCTAGGCCAGCTGGAGCGATAGGGAGACCTTGTCACAAAAAGATGAAAAAAAATAATGCTTTCGTGCTGAAAAATTTTGTTATGCAACTGAATGATTCTACCAGTTTATACTGCTCCCCGTTGTATATGCTGTAATTCATTTGTCCCAAGACTTTCTGCATTGCCATTTTCAAAATACCATTCATAACTTGAGACATGGAATTGCATTGTTTCATTGTTATAATTTGTATCTTCTTAAAATTTTCTTGGTGTTTTCTTATCCTATGTTTTGGTGCAATTCTTCAGTTGTCTGATTTGCATGATGGTATTTCTTTAATTCTTCAGGGGGGAAAGATGCAGTTCACTTCTTGAAATTGAGAACATACTACTGAGATGTGGTATCCTTGTTCAGTTGAATCAATTAAAAAATGTATGAAAAAGACTGATTAGCCTATTTCCTTCTTAGGAAGTACAGTTCAGAAACTGTAGGAAATTTGGGACAAAGATTAAAAAAGTGAAAGAATATCTATTAGAAACTGAATATTTTTTTAAACTTTTTAAATTTTATTTATTTTTGTATGTTTATGAATGTACTGTCTGCATGAAGGTTTGTGCACCCGTGTCGTGCAATGCCGCAGAGGTCAGAAGAGGGTCTCAGATTCCCCTGGAACTGGAGTTCTCCTGGAATTGGAGTTACAGACGGTTTTTATCCACCATGTGGGTGCTGGGGATCGAACCCGGGTCCTCTGCAAGAGCAGTTGGTGCTCTTAACCGCTAGGCTATCTCTCTAGCCCTAGAAACTGAATTTTTAAAGAAATAAAACAAACTCAAGCTTGGGAGGGCAAGGTTCAGTGCCATCTTTTATGTATTTCTAGTAGTGTAACCAGTTTGGAGAATAATTTGGATTTATCTTGGAAGTGAACATGGGCCTACCCTATGATCCAAAAAATCTATTTCTACATAAACTCTTAAAAATCATGAATATTTTAGGTGACCTCATAATGATAAAAATATAGAAAAACATTGAAATTTCTTGAATGCCTAATAACCAAAACTGGATCAATATACTGGTGCATGATGTGATGGAATGTATATGTGAGTTATATATGGCTAAATCTTGAAAATAAATTGGTGCAGAGAAGTTCTAGAAAACCACACCCACATGTTTCAAGTTCTCTAGAATCAGAACAACAGTGCTAAGCTTGTGTGTATTTGTTATACAACTGAGCACTAAAAATTGGGACTGTGATTATGTTCCTAAGAGGAGAGGACATACATGCAAGTTATAGTTCTGAGCTGAGTGGTGGTTCACGAGTATGCTTGTTAAGCCTTGTAACATAGATGTGTTTATTTGCTAATCTGATGGCTGTAGATTTTGCATCTCAGACATAAGGAATACAAATCGAAGTGGACGCTGGCAGTAGAGACTCTGCGTCTTTCCCTTGTTGGAGCTTCTTAGCTATCCTATTGGCTCAGTTTCTAAATAACCACTCCAAAAATGCTCTGCCAAAGTCATTTCCAGAAATGAGAACTATGGACAATGTCTGAGGTAATGTCCTAGGATGTTTCCCTCCCTCCCAGCCCATAATGATCTCTCCTGTCATCTGGTGGGTTGTGGTGACAGGCTGGAATGACAGGTTGATCACTGACAGCTTTCTACCTAGCCTCACTAACAGTGTCCCAGACTTTACCTGGGCTGAATGGGTGACTTGGAAGTCATAATGACAAAGTTGCTTTCTCATAAAAAAAAAACAAAAAAAAAACCTTCTTATTTGATTCTACATGTTACTTTCTACTCTTAATTCCCACTCCAAATTCAGGATGTTAACTGGATAATTCCAGTCGTTTTGCTGCAATGAAGGAGAAGGCCACTTAATCATATTGGGAAGGACTTTTCAAAGACAAATCTTATCAATGTCTTTGGATAATTTTCTGTTTGTGTATCCAAAATGGTTAACCTCTTTTAAAAATAATCTTCTGCATTTTTCTTTATGCATTGGACTAGAGCAACTGGGGGCTGTTTTATCATCCAAGGAATGTCTGAATATGTCTGGGGACAGTCTTGGTTGTAAAAGAGTGTAGACCCAGGATACTACTAATGCACAGGGCAGCCTGCAACAAAGACAGGTCAGACTCAAAAGACCAACACTGTAGGGTTGGGAAATTCCAGCTAGAGCTGTTTATCTTTACCCTTGGGACAAGGGTCTTTGGGCATCTGAAAAAGGTAAGGGTTGCTCTTAGAGGTTGAGTATTGGGTAGGGGATAGAGGTACCAGAAAGGGAGAGGGTCGCCACATCTGTCTCTCTGCCACATGGCATGGATCTGTGATCCATTTTCTGCATATTTTTGTTGACTATCTCATGCAGTGCTAACATGGCTAAGTTCCCTTCTTCTAATTGGGTGTGAGCCACTGGAAGGCAAAGCCTATATCTTCTGCTGACCTGTGTCTTCCACAGAACCTCTTATAAAATAAGTATCCCAAATATTCTGTTGAAAAAAATCATGAATTGATTGCTTAGAAAGTTGGGAACTTTGTCCACCAAGACTGGTTGTGAGGAGCATACATGTGAGAGGTGAGAAGGGCTTAACCGGAGCTGGGGTAAGGGATGTTAGTGCACTTCTAAGCCTTCAATTATTTGGATTTATAGAATGTTGTTCTACAAGGGGTCATTTCATTGAATTTCTCATCCTTAGGGAAAGAAATTGAGATTCAGAAGGGTTGCATATTTTATCTGGGTTTTCACAAGTTGCTGGCAGAACAGCAGCAGGAATACCACTTTGTGTGTGCTTCCTTCTTACCTAGCTGCTCAGTAAGTTGTGCTAAGAACCTGCCTGAAGCACTGTAGCATAAAGGGCTCCCGGTTCTCAGGGAGGATGTGTGAGATTCTGTGTGTGTGAGCATGTGTGTCTGCACATAAGCATGACTATGTCAATAATGAGTACAGTTTGAACACTGGTACACCTACTTGTTCCTGACCCCCAACAGGTGAGGTAAGACCTTCTCTTCTAGGGGACTTTGTCCTTCCTATGGCTTATTGGGGTTGTCAGTTTAACATGTCTCTCTTCTGTTCTAGCTTTGGGATAGCAGAACCTAATTTGTTTCACTTAAGGTTCAACACATAAAAGGTGATTCTTCCCAAATAAGTAAATGACAAACAAAAGCCAGGACTGACCATTTTGGGCTCAGTTTTCTCAGGATGCTGTTTGGGAGCACTCTTTGCTGACAATGTCTAAATTAGCAAGGACAGCAGAGATTGGCTACTGAAGACAGATTTTGCCTACATGGTATCCATGTTGGAAATTCAGTAACTCCAGGATGGGAAAGACTGGGGCAAGGTGGCTGTTCAAATAGTATCTTACCTGAGCTTTTGTGACACCCATTTGGTGGGCACTGTGACAAACAGCCCTCTGCTTCCACACTGGATGGTTTTACTGTGGGCATCATCGATAGCTATATTTCCCCACAAGGGCAGTGTCTGAGCAATCTGCCCACATAGGTTGTTACATGGAAGATGAGACAGCTCATTATCCTGAAAATTCTTTAATAGCTGCTCATAATAAGGTCAGTTAAGTACACAGTGTCCACCAGCAGTCAAAATCTTCTCATTCCCCTTGAAGTTGAATCCAGTGTTCTTTCGACACACTGTTTTTCTTCCACACGTAGTGTAAGGATAGGAAGCATTCAGGGCATTCAAATAGATGTCACAATCAACTGGAGATGAGGGGCCTCTGATGATCTTGGGTCGTCAGGAGCTTCTGATGTTTTTTTTTTGTGTGTGTGTGTGTGTGTGTGTGTGTCATTGTTTATGGACAGTGGATCCCTGCTCTATAGAAACTGCCAAAGGAAAGATAGGTGGAGGGTGAGACGGGCAGGTGATATGACTGGGTTCCTGTGAGAAGTCCTGAAAGAGAAGTTAAGCCTGAGAAGAAACCCATTTTCAGATTCACCTGCTCTATATCCGACCACCCTTCCTGGACACTTGGTTTTCTCTCTGTCATGAACGCATCCCTATTAAGATCCCTTTCCAAGCTCTTGCTCTGCTGTTACCCTTTATGAAAGCCCTCTGTGCTCACGTCCATAGACCTCACTCAGAGTCCCTGTCTGCTCAGCAATACCTTGCTCAAGACCCCAGTCTTCCATGAAGCCTCTTGGAGGCAGAGCCAGGGTGAGGAGGGCAGGTAGCATTATTTTCCACTTTTCCATGAGAGCATCTGAGGGTGCTCAGAGCAGGCATCACAAGCCTTTTCACTTTATTATAGAAACACGTGACACTTATGGAGGGCTTATTATGTACCGGGCAAGGTTTATTCAAGCTTTATTTTAGCTAATTCTCACATCATCCTTTGCGATAGGTGTTATATTATCCTGCTTTTACAGAAATATGAGGCACGGGGAGAGCAGATAATTTGTTCAAGGTCATTTAGCTAGGCAGGGGGCGTTGGGATTTGTGCCCAGGAAGTCTGACCTCAGAGGCAGTATGCCAGTGGCTTGATGTTAAATTGCTGTTTACTGACAGAGAACTGGATCAGGAGTTGGGCTACATGGTGGGCTTTGCATCCTTCTCACTGTTGGGATTTGGACAAGTGACTTTGTGTCTTTTGGGGTCTCCGTGTCTTCAGTTATAAAATAAGAACAATAGAATTATGGACAAATGCCATGTGTACAGGATACATGCTCTCAGCACCCCAGTGCAGCACACACCAGTCTTCACAGGACCCTTGATACACTAATTTGAGCATCTTCTCATCATTCATGGCCTTCTCCATTCATTGTTAACAGTGCCACCGACATGTGTTGATGTTTCCTGCACGCTCTTCTCATTCACTCTGTCTCTAACTTCTCCTGTCAAAACCACAACTGTGGATTCGAGGTCCACAACCAAGTAACTAAAGATTGCTGGAGAAATCTCACAATCGGGATGGCTTTAGCTTTATGAAGACACATATCAGCACCATAATGTTCTCTCATTCATTTTGTGAATTTACTCACCCTGCCTTCAAGATAATATTTCTAACTTTTCTCTTCAACATACCAACAGTCCTCACTCTTCTCTTCAGGCCCAAGATCTCATTTCTGATTTTCCTTAGATAAGCAGGAGCAGTGAATAAGAATCATGTGGATGTATTGTCACAGAGGCCTGTCTGCCTGCAGGGGAGGCCATGTGTCCTCTCTTGTTCTGAGTGGGCTCTGCCTGCCTCACTCCACAGAGCGATCTCTGCTGCCTTCCAGCCTGTCTTTTTGTCCTACTATTCACCAGCCTTCCCTCCCTGGAGTCTTTCTGTCCCACTATGCACCAGCCTTCCCTCCCTGGGGACTTTCTGTCCTACTATGTGCCAGCCTTCCCTCCCTGGGGTCTTTCTGTCCTACTATGCACCAGCCTTCCCTCCCTGGGGTCTTTCTGTCCTACCTACTATGCACCAGCCTTCCCTCCCTGGGGTCTTTCTGTCCTACTATGCACCAGCCTTCCCTCCCTGGGGTCTTTTTGTCCTACTATGCACCAGCCTTCCTTCCCTGGGGTCTTTCTGTCCTACTATGCACCAGCCTTCCCTCCCTGGGGTCTTTCTGTCCTACTATGCACCAGCCTTCCCTCCCTGGGGTCTTTTTGTCCTACTATGTGCCAGCCTTCCTTCCCTGGGGTCTTTCTCCTGCAGCTTCCTCATCTTTAGCTTTCCTCCTGCAAATCCTTGCCTGGCACATTCCTACTAATCTTGAACCTGCTCACATGTCATCTTCTAAACAAGCTTTTCATGACAACTCTGTCTAAAATAGTACCCTTAACCTGCTTTGTGTTCTCTACCATGAAAATCTCAATCTGAATGATAATAATGATAATAATCATTATTTACGTGTTTACTGTCTATTTTCCCTAGGAGAATGCAAGCAACTCGACATAGGGGACTCAGATATCTTGACCCTCACTGTGTTATTTGTATCTGGTACATAGTTAAAATTACCTGTTAAATAGTAGATGTTCAATCTCATGAAGAAATACATGAGAACAAAATTAAGACCATTGGAATGACCTTAGGTAAGTCATTTTATATGCGTTAGCTTTTGCCTTCTATAAGGTAGATGGGCTGCTCCCCACTGACTAATACTTATTCCAGGTTCTAGTCTTCCTAAATGAGGGACCTCTGGGGACCATAGACATTATCTCTGATCCAGCCATTGGCCTAGTATGTAGGTTTTTAATTTATATTTATGTCTATGTGTCTGAGTATATGCCATATATGTGTGGGCATGTCCAGAACAGGGTGTCAGCTTCCCTGGAGTTATAGGCAGTTGTAAGCTGCACAATATGGGTTCTCTTCCTTTAGAAGAGAAGCACTTTCTCTTAACTACTGAGCCATCTTTCCAGACTCTGATTTGTATGTAATATCCGTGAGTTCCTTGTGGATCCTGAAGGCGGCCACTTGGCTGGATTTCTGTTTGTCTAGAGGGTGCTAATCATGCAGCAAGCTGACTTGAGAAGGCTGTGGGCATTTGAGAGATGTTCATAAAGGCTCCTGTTCAGGTTAGGACAACTTCAAATATCCTCATCCAGGCAGGAGAGTGGAGCCAGCCATGCTGGACCATTCTTTGCTATCCCCTGTTCCTATGCGCTTTGACTGGGACAGATGGTAACTCCTCAGGAACTTTTGATTTGAATCAAGGCAGGAGAGGCATTTGCCTTGACTGTCTCATGAGGCGAATTCATGGAATGTGTTGTGAACCCCAAAGTTAAACACAATAATGGTTGAGGGTTTTTGGTTTGCATGTGCTCAAGGGCTACTGTTGGGTTTTATACATTATCTCACTAATTTCTTACACCCCGATGGGGACAATTAGCACAGGGCACATCACTGGTGCTTCTGGGGACGTTGTTCCCGATGGAGACATACCCCAGACCCACAGACTGTCTCCATTCTCAAGCCCTCAGTTCTCACAGCTTCTATGGGGAGGGTTTCTCCTGCTTGCTGTGCAGGAGTTTACTCTGCTCACAGGCAAGGTAGCCTGGAAGTACCCTCTTCCCCCTCTGGAGTGGCCCACAACTGACACAGAACAAGAGCTACAGGCTGCGCACAACGGCTGTACCATTCTTTGGTAATGGGGTAGTTCTAATGTGCTGTACCCCAGAACGTCTTAAAGGTTCCCAGTGGGCTGTTCTTGTCAGCTACCATGGTAACCTGTTTATTATTTCCAATGTCCTTACTTCTCTGTCTCAGTTCATCTCTCCCTTAATTGTGCCTTCTTCAAGGACTCCCAAACACAGTGCATGCAGAATTCCTTTTCCCACTGTCTGCTTTTAAGGAAACTGAAACTCAGGCAAGAAATGGTGGCTGTTTAAAGATGACTACATTGCAGACACAGGGATCATAGGCTCCTGCATGCTTGTAGTCCCTGGCTTTCCCTTTAACCACACTGGACTTGCCTGTGGTATGAACCAAGTCACCAGGTCCTTGGATGCAGGCCCAGTTGTTCCTGAGCATGAAAGCATTTGACTATGTGTGTCACTCCCTACAATGGGCAGAGTGTCCTCATGAGACTGAAGGTGAGGCCCGTTGAAGGCACACAGCCAAGATATTTGGGCCCACCTGGTTGGAAACAACATGACACGTGTTCTTGAAACACCTGCTGCAAAGCTTGGGTGGACATGACCTGACAGGCGGTGTGCACCCTGCCGTGTTGCGATTCCTGTGACTCAGGGACAGGTGCAGCAGTCTCTTTCCCAGGGTCTCCGTCCCACCCCCAGACATCTGGGCTGTGTGTGGGTTGCAGCATAGCCTTTTTGGGGCACCTTTTAGCCCACAGTGTCTGAGGGAGGGACGCGAGCTCTGATTACCAATGGAGGAGGTAGAAAGCAAGTTAGATATTTAGAACTGGGGAAAATGAGATGGTGTTTGAGGAAGAAGTATTGGGAGAAAGAACAGGTATGGAGCTCTCCAGATCTAGTGATATATTGGGGGCTTAGTGCCTTCCTTAATGACATTTGGAGCCTCGTAATGGCAGTGTGTATGTAAAAAACAAGGCTTGTCTGGCCAGGAACACCCAGTGAGAGTGTCAGACTCCTCCATAAAACTGGTATAATGACCTGTTGTTCACACGGCTGTTCTGAGACCAAACTGGGATTACATCAGCTGCAAGGCTGGGTCCTGGGTGGTGTCTGACTCAGCAACACCACACCGTGGCCTCCTGTCTGCCTGCTGCCTTTCTACCTGCCACAACTTAGATAGAGAGCTCTCTAGCCATGCCTGACATCTGGAAAATGTAACAGTATACAGGAGAAACCTTTGTGGGAACTATTCATGGCAGCAGAGTTCATGGTGATTTTTATGGGGTGATCCCCCTTTTCTGTGCTGTATTCCCAGGGAAGTCTAGTATTGAACTGTTTCTTAGAGAGACACCAGGATCCCAGCTTTGCAAGCTGGAAGAATAGGGATCCCTATATGCTGAAATGGCTCAGAATTATCTTGAACCACACAGTCTCTTGGTGACTACTTGGCAATGCTCTGAGACTGTAATTTAAGGTATAAGCATTTTAATAAGCAATGTAAGTAGACCTCATCTATCTTTTCTAGGAGACTTCTGTGAGTATTAGTGATTCAAGGATAAAAAAATACATAGTCCTGCATCTTGAGAACTTCATCCACTGTATGGGGTGACGGTTAATTTTTTGTGTTAACTTGACTGTGGTGAAAGAGACTCAAATATGTGCTCAAGCATTACTTCTGGGTTTGTGTAGAAGAGGTTAGTTAACATTTGCTTATGTCAGTAGGCCCAGTAAACAGATCTCTCTTCACAAATGTGTGAGGGCACTATGAAGTCTATAGAAGACTTAAGTAGAACAAAAAGGTCGTAGAAAACTGAGCTTTTCCTTCTTGATTGAGACACACACCTTCTCCTGCCCCAGGCACCTGCATCCCTGGTTCTCAGGCCTTTGTCTCTGTCTGGATTATACCACTGGCTTCTCTGGTTATCTGGTTTGCAAATGACCTGTTGTAGGATTCTTGGCCCCCATGACTGCATGAGCCAGTTCCTATAACAACCACCTTCCTATATATCTATGCATGTTGCTCTGGTTTGGCCACACATGTGTGGCAAAGTTCAGTTTACTTATAAAGGGATTCAAGACATGATTCCCCTTCCCATCTTGAGAGAAGGTCACTTATAGTCTATTTGACATCTTGGACCCCAGAATGCTTCTGTAGTCTATTTGACATCTTGGACCCCAGAATGCTGTGTGGTAGGCTCTTGACTGTATTCCACGTCAGCAGAACATTGTCGGAAGTTCAATAGCAGACACACTGGCCAGAAACCCACTTGAGGAACACACTGACACTTCTGCTTCGACCTTTTCAGTTCAGCTGTCTCCAACTCTCAGTCCCTCCTCCTCTTCTTCCTCCCCTCCTCCTTCTCTTCTTTCTCCTCCTCCTCTTCCTCCTCCTCCCTCTTCCCCTCTGTCCTCCTATACTTCTCTTCCTCCTTCTCTGCCTTCTTCCTTCCTTCTCTCTCTCTCTCTCTCTCTCTCTCTCTTTCTCTCTCTCTCTCTCTTTGTTCTGTATCTGCACTTTTTCACTGTCTATAATGGAAACATCTGTCTTAAATCTGAAAGGCTAGTCCAAATGTTTACTAGGCTTATTTAATAGGAAGAATAATAACTACTTCTGTTTATTTTGCTAAGTGATCCCCAGGCAGGAGAAAAAAAAATCCATTGCCTAAAGCAAAGCTACAATCCCCCTAAATTTGTGTTCCTCTTCGGAGGCGGAAAGGACTAATATTGGGATCATAGCAACAATTGCTCAGTATCAGTCAAGTTCCTTTCTACAGTCTCATCAGGGATGACCCTGCTGTAGACTGAAGACCAAGGAGGGACAATGTCTTGGGGATTGCCTGAGCTGGGGAACAGCTGAATTATCATATTCTAGGCTCAGATTAAGCCATATATTTTTAAAGGAGCAGTATTGAGATATAATCAGTACCTAAGAAACTATGTGTGAAAAGTATACAATTTGTTACATTTTAATAAGTGTATACACTCCAGGAACTATCTCCATAATAAAGGTAGTGAGCGCATCCAGCTTCCAGAAGTTCTTGTGCTTTGTCATCCTTTGCTCCTGTCCCCCCACCTGCGAGCAGCCGCTGATCTGGATTCTGTCACCATAAATACCCTTTCCAGAGTTTTATTTAAATTGAACCATCGATCTTGTGTTCTTTATGCCTAATCTCTTTCATTCATAATAATTATTCTGAGATTCATCTGTGTTGTTAGAGATTTCAATAATTCTTGCTTTTTACTGTTTAAGAATATTAATTGGATGTGTATAATATGGTTTATTTATCCAATCATTCTTTTCTTGAGAGAAGGGCTTGTCATGTAGTCTAGGCTAGCCCCCAACCAGATCTTCCAGCTTCCACAACCCAACTGTAGGAATCACAGGCACAAGCTGCCACCCCATTCCATGCTCTTCTTGATAATGACTTGGGGTATTTCCAGTTTGGACTAGATAATAAAACTGCTATAAAATTTGTACACAAGTCTTTGTGTGGATAATTTATATTCATCCTAGTAGGTAAATAACTTGGAGTAGAATGTCTTTTAAGAAGCATATGAGGAGCCGGGTGTGGTGGCGCACGCCTTTAATCCTAGCACTCGGGAGGCAGAGGCAGGCAGATCTTTGTGAGTTCAAGGCCAGCCTGGTCTACAGAGTGAGTTCCAGGCCAGCTGGAGCTACAGGGAGACCCTGTCTCAAAAAGACCAAAAGAAAAAAAAAAAAAAAGAAGCATATGAGGGGTGATTGGAAAGAATCTAGGTCTGGCAGTCAGAAACTCTATGTTTAATCTTAATTTTCCTAGTTACTAGCTGTGTGACCTTTGGCATACCACTTAACAACTCCGAGCCCTGAGTTTCCTTGTCTGCCAAAGGAGATGAAAATTGATCTCCTTTTCACATACATGAGAAGAAGACCATAGGATATAACCTAGGAAGACATTGCCAAGTTTAAGGCTTCACAGAGCACTCTGAAGCCATTATTGAGAATTAGATCCCAGAGGGGATAAATCTAAGCTTCGGCTCCTACTTTGCCAAGAGACGGAAATGTGCAAAGCCTTCACAGGTGAGGAATTGCAGTTAGTGTTTACTTGTTGCCTGTGGTTCCCAAGTTGTTGCAATTTTTCTGTTTCTGCTTTTCTGTCCCCTCCACTGCCTGTGATGGTTCCTCAATGAAGACAGACCCATTGAGCAAGGCTGAAGTATTAGGGTCATCTATGAAGCAAGCTGTAGTTGGAATTAACTTTCCTCTCCTGACTTTAGTTCATAAATCCAAATGGTAAAAGCAAATCACAAGGGCAGTGTCAGAGCCAAGACTTCAGAACAGCTCCAAAGTCTTGAAGTTTTGTTAAAGAGAAGAGTTGTGAAGGGTGCTCACATGGGTGGAGAGGTCGTTGATGGTGGGGAGCACCTCTGAAGTGGGACAGGCTATGTTTGCTTCCAGATCTGCTTTTCCCAGAAGCCTCTGCTTTGGCAGCTATGAAATATGAATATTAATGAGAATGCTTACCCTGTGATCATTCCTGTTGGACCATGGTGTCCAACAGGAACAACTTGAGGAAGGAACAATTTATTTTGGCTTATGGTCTCAGAGGGCTCATCTCATCATGGCAGAAGAAGCCGAGATGCAGAAGAGGCTATTCATATCATGGTGGACCAGGGAGCAGAGAGCGGGTAGGAACTGGGGACTGGGAATAACCCTCAAAGGCTTGTCTTTAGAGACCTATTCTACATTAGCCCTGACCTCCTCCAAGTTCCACAATCTTCTAAATAGTGCCTCTAGTCAGCAAAGGAGAACCTTGAGCATGAGCCTGTGAGGGACGTGTCAGTTCAGCTGTAATATTCACCTCCCCAGGGTTGCTTGAAGTAAGGTGCCTGGCCATGCTTTGAAAGCACAAACTTCTGTTATTCATTTAGAGCTATCCTCCTCTTGATCTAAGCTGCAGGACTTCACAAGGGCTGTTAGTAGGATGGATGGGTAGCAAAGGTCTCTCACTGTTGAGATCTTTCCTTCACATTTTGGAAACCTCTAGCACTGGTTGCTATTTTGAATCATTAACCTCAAAATCGAAATACATGTGGGCTGGAAAGATTGTTCAGCAGTTAAGAGCACTGGGTGCACTTGCAGAGGACCTGGGTTCTATTCCCAGCTCCCACATGGTGCTAACAACAGTCTGTAACTCCAGTTCTAAGGGATCCGACACCCTTTTCTGACCTCCATGTGCATTGGACGACATGGGTGCACTTACACACATGCAGGCAAACATAGGCATAAACTAAAAATAATAAATGGAATATTAAAAATAGCAATATACTTATTTCATAGTAGCCCTCTGTTAACAGTGTCTAAATTGGACCATGTGAATACAGAGTGGATATGGGAAATAATGGTTGGGAATAAAGAGCCAGGGCTTTCTCCTTATCTAGATGGCTTTTCCTGGTCAGGGGAGGAAATTCAGGGGGTCATTTCAGTATTCCATTGAAAACCCTTTCACTTTGAAGATTTCTCTGGTTGCTCTTAACTCATCATATCTGTTAATGTACTGTTGGGATGTTCTTTTACTAGACCAAACAAAACAGTGTCTTAGATAAGAAGTTTATTTCCTGCCATCTCATTTATTCTCATTTTTTTCCTATGAATCAGTGAAGGAAACATATGGTACTATGTCCACTACATGAATAGGAAAATAGAGGCATAAACAGCCCTTTAAAAGAATCACTTTGGAGGTCATAAACTTGACTCAACAGGACTTAATATATATATGACAGAGTACATGAAATATGGCTAAGGCTCATTGAGAGTGGTGCAGATCAAGGAAGGAGTCCAAATATAGAACTATATTGTATGAAATTCACCAAAATCCATTTTTAAATGCCACAAAGAAAAAAGATAATAGATTTAATGGTGAAACCATGTGGTCAGCTGCTGAGAATGCAAAGTTCATGAAGCTATCAGCCAAAGATGTCTGGGGGCTCAGAAGGCTTGTAGTGATGGGGGAAAATTCTAGAGAGGAAGGTGTTTCCTATCATGGGCAAAACTAGAGAGAGAACCTTTTCCCACGAAGGCCTTAACAGGGCAGAGCTCCATCAAGCACTGCACCCGGCACCTCTCAGGATGCTTGTCACTAGGCCCTGCATGCCACGAGGGTAAATAACAGAGGACATCATTTAGTCAAGCACGGGCTGCCTTTCAGCTGAGTAGGGTTGACTATGGCAAGGTGACTCTGTGTTCTGTTGTCCTGCTGGCCAGCATTCTGAAGGGTCAGGCAGATGTGGTGTCAGCCTGGCATGGTTTCTTAGTGCCCCGCCCCCTCACTGCTGAAACAGGGCTTAGGATCTCAGCTTCTCCCAGTTGCCTTCTGCATCATGGAAAAGGAAACTGGAAACGTCAACATCATTTTCAGCCTTTCTATGAGGAAACTGAGCCATAAAGACATGGGTGACAAAGTCATGCAGGGCAGTTGATGAAACCCAGATCTGCATTTCATCTCTCCGTCCTTTCAACAACCCTATAGGGATGTATACATCTCCCTATTAAACTCTGAGAATTGGATCTATTTGGCTCTCAAGGGTGTAGCATCTAGAACAGAAGCACCATAGCTCTTTACTGAGGTCCCTTTCTAGTGGGGGAACATGGGAAACAGAGGAAAGCTGGGGATAGGAGATTTCAGTAGCAATAGGCTGGATTCTTCTTATAATAGGCCCACAGAACCAGAATATGCTGACTTCTCTGACAAGACGCCCCACTGCCATCCAAACCCATGTGTTATATATCCTTCATACCCTTAGGAGATTTTTGAGTTTCTGACTCATACTTTTCTCTCTTGATGTCTTAACAACTTTCTGGAAATGGAAACATCATGACCAAATGGAGGTTACCAGAAAGCTAGGTAGAGTGGTTAAGAATAAGGAAATAGGCCAGCCAAACAAGTAGTTACGAAGTAGGTAGATTTGAAACGGGCCTTTCTTGCTTTCTCCTGTTCTGTATTATCCGAGCACCAAGATATGAGCCATTTCTGTCCCTTACTTTCTGGAAACTTCCTCAAGCACAGAACAAGTATATGCCTTGCATCAAAAATGTCCAATTCTTTTTCTGGATCCATTGCTGGGGAAACCAATAATCTCTATTCCAAGGGACAAATATATGAAGACTTAGTACCTGAAAAAGCTCTATTGTGTTATCTCCCATTTTGATTCAGTAAGAACTCTTGGGAATCACAGCCATAATTCTAGGCTGGGTGTCAGAGAGGGGCTTATAGTGCTGACCCTTGAATCCCATGATACCTACAGAGGCCATCACACATAGACAAAGGCAAGCTCCATGTTCATAGCCAGCAGCCTCCCTCTTTTCTCTCATATTTCAAGTACCAGATGATCTGAAGTTTCACCATGTTTCCACAACCTCCCATGTCACTATGTCTGTAGCAGCTAATCTTCATGGTCAACTTGATTGGCTTTGAAATCACGTAGGAGACACAGCTTTGTATATGTCTTTGAGGAATTTTCCAGAGAACTTTAAAACTGAGAAGAGAAGACCCACCTCGTATGTGGGTGGCACCACCCAGATGAAGACTAGCACTCACCTTTCTCTTTGCTAGCTGACACCAGCTGCATTGTGATCCACTGCCTCACACTCTTGGTGCCATTTTTGCCCTGACATAATTAGACTGGATTTCTTTAAACTATGAGCTCAAGCAAACCTTTCCTTAACTGCTCTTGTCTGATATTTTGCAACAGCAATGAAAAATGCAACTAATGTGATATCTCTTCTTAGCTTAACAACACAAATCGCAGTCTTCTGATCACATGTCATCACAACTTTACCCTTAGAGTTTACTTATGTCGACAACCTGCATATATTTAGAAGTGGCTATAGGCTTATGAAGTTACATAAAATAAAGATGGCATTATACGTTTGTGAAAATATCATTAAATATTATTTTTGAGAAACTAAAATAGTCTCAGTTTTAGCACTAAAGATTTTTCTTTTTATATTTTCATTTTTTATTGATGCTTTGTGTATTTCATATATCATTTTCCAATTCAGTTCAGGCATATTTTCCTTTCCCTTCCCCGCACCCCACCCCACCCCACCCCACCCCATCCCAGATCATGCATTCTTCCATAACTGTCCTGCATCTTTCAGTTATTTTTTTCATTTTTTAACAATAAGTAATAATTTATGAGTACAAGCATCCTTCATGTAAAACCAATTTGCAAGCAGTTGTGCCCAAACCCACACAGCCCATGGGTCCCACCATCCAGCAGGGGGGGCTTGTATGTTCAATCAAGTTGATCAAATGAGTGTCCAGGCTATATTGCTGTAGTTTCACCATTCACCCCAATCGCAGCCCTTACATTCTACCACGCCCCCTCTTCCACAGATTGTTCCCTAGGCTTCAAAAAGAGGCACAGGTGGATGAGAAGCAAAACAGTCTACTTTCTCTGGAGCTGTTGTCTTGGTCTCTGGTTAATTCTGGTTGTTTCCTTTCATGGGCTGACAGTTTGTCCATGAATAACCTTTCAATCCTACTAATGAAGCACAGCAATTAGATATATAGGTATTTAAACAGTATTGTTATCGTAGGTTAGTTTGGTATAGACCCAGATGTTTGGATGGTATGTTAATCCATGAATTACATTTTTCCTGTTAAATATGATAGGGTCATACTGTGGCTTATAACATCTCCTGAGCATTAGAGGGTGCAAGCTTGTGGCATCAGCCGTGGATTATTCCTCCAAAGAGAGAGCCAATAGCCAATTAGATTTGGGATATACAGGCATATGGCTGCCACTGCTGCACAGTATTTCCAGGCAGGTGAGGTGTAGCTGGTGCTGACGGAGGAGTCTTGCTTGACTCAAGGAGACCTATATTTGCTTTATTGGTTTAGTGGCCTTTGGTAACACTCTCTGGTATTCCAGAGACCATCTGTACACTTGCAAGTGTGGTCTCAATACATCTTTCCCATGTTTACATCAGGTCTTCGACAGCAGGGCTTTATCACCTCTCTTCTTGCAGGTATCCCAGTTTAGAGGCAAGAAGCCTTTACCTTTTGGGGGGGCTTGGATCCCCTGGCCAACATCTCCTTGGTAGAATAATCCATTGCTGATCTCAGAGCTCTCCTGTATTAATATATTTTGCTTAAGTGCATAGCTTAAGGAGACTTTAGTATTATATTTGGTTCTGAATAGGGAATAATCCTTTTCACAGTTCCTATGTCTATTAGTCAATTAAAGAAGGCAGTTTTACCGGTTTTATAAGAGATTACCTCTATAACAGTTGGCTCCAATTTACAGTTGGAGAAAGAACTCATCATCATTATATTTCTCCTTGTTTTATGGGGGGGAGGTAAGAAAGTCTCTCGTATTAAAACCTTTGTGGCAACAATTCTACACCTAGATTTACATGCATTCATAATCTTAAGAGTAAAGGAATGGTGATATTGCAAAATATTTCCCAGCCACCCTACACAACTGTGGTAAATGATGCCTCTGAAATCATGAATTGGGATGCAAATAAAAGCATGGAAAGAATGCTCTGCACTTCTGTGAAGCCAGCATTTTGCAGGAATCTATTGAATTCAAGCTATCTAAAGAGGACTTGACAAGATAACCCATGTGTTTATCCTTTTAGCCAAGCAGTTTTAGTGCTTAATTTCTCCACATTCAGAAACTACGTCAATATCAATGTCAAGAACTGAATAGCCCACATGTGTTCATGGCATTCAAACATGGTGCTTTTCTGGAGAATTCTAGGAGAAAGGGCTGACCAAAGCTGTCCTTAGAGCCTGGACAGTGTGGACCAGGAGGGCAGTGTTTACCTCGCTTTTGTTCTGTGGCAGTGATGAGTCCTGGATCCATAGTGACAGAACTGCTGTTTTCTTTGATCAGTTCTCTTCTCTCTGCTTATGCCAAGTAGGATTCTCTAAGCAGTAAGGCCTAGGGAAGGGATCCCTGTGGACTACATGTTGTGTGGCTTCTTCTGGGGGAGACATGGACAAACATCTACTCACTCCAGATAGCCCACCACCAACAGACCAAAGACGCACTTTCAGCCAAGTCTAGCTTAGTGACCAGGGAGCTATTGTGAGAATGCATGAGGGGTTACTTACAGGAGCATGGATAACTCAAAGCAGCTCATCACTAGAAAGCCCACTCCACCACCACAGGATGAAATCACATCCCTGGAGCTCCTGAATGACTTGCAGGCAGAGCAAGCAGTCACTGACACAGTCTCCTTTCCCTAGTAATTGTTTACTGCTGTATAACCTTGAGGAGGGGCCTTGGAATCTTGTAGGTTTTGGCTTTCCTGCACTTTTAAGTTTTGTTTACTCCTGAGTCTCGTGAATCTCATCTTTCCCTCCAGGGATGCTTCAATTTGGAGGCAATTGCTGTAATATATTAGGTCTCAATAGAGTCAAGAATAGGGTTCAGTCTGGGTTCTGCAGAGAACAGAAGGATCTATCTATCTATCTATCTATCTATCTATCTATCTATCTATCTGTCTATCTATCTATCATCTATATCTATCTATCTATGTTTCTATCTATGTATCTATCTATCTACCTACCTATCATCTATATCAATCATCTATCTATCTATCTATCTATCTATCTATCTATCTATCTATCTATCTCAATTATCTATCTATCTCTATCAATTATCTATCTATCTCTATCATCTCTGTGTATCTATATATCTATCTACCATCTATCTGTCTATCTATCTCTATCATCTATCATCTATCTATCTATCTATCTATCTATCTATCTGTCTATATCAATCATCTATCTATCTCTCAATTATCTATCTCTATCAATCATTATCTATCATCTGTCTATCTCTATCAATCATTATCTATCATCTATCTCTATCAATCTTCTATCTCTATCAATCATTATCTATCATCTATCTATCAATCTATCATCTCTCTCTATCAATTATCATCTATCTATCTATCTCTATCAATCATCTATCATCTATCTATCTATCTATCTATCTATCATCTATCTCTTTTTAAAAATTTTTATTTGTTTATTTTTTAAGGGATTCTACAATATAAGAGTACAGTTGTTTTCAGGTCACATTGACGTTGCTCAGTTTGCCATACAATTAGGTAATTGGCACTAGCATCCACAGACAAGGGATACCATTTGTTGTTTGTTTTTCTGGGTCTGTGTTACTTCAGTCAGCATGATATCTTCTAGCTCCATTCATTTACCTGCAAAGTTCATGATGTCATCTTTCTTTACCACTGCATAGAACTCCATTGTGTAGATGTGCCACATTTTCTCTATCCACTCCTCAGTTGAGGGGCACTTGGGTTGGTTCCATCTCCTTGCTATTGTGAAGAGAGCTGCAATAAACATGGCTGTGCATGTATCTCTGCAGTAAGATGAGTCTTGTGGGTACATACCCAGGAGTGGTATGGCTGGGTCAGGTGGCAAGTTCATTCCAAGTCTTCCAAGGGTTCTCCACACTGCTTTCTATGGTGGCTGTACCAGTTTACATTCCCACCAGCAGTGGATGAGTGTTCCCCCTTCCCCACAACCTCTCCAACATTTGGTATCATTTGTTTTCTTGATCTTAGCCAGTCTCATCGGAGTGAGATGATATCTTATAGAGGTTTTAATTTGCATTTCCTTAATTATTAGTGATGTAAGCCGGGTGTGGTGGTGCGTGCCTTTAATCCCAGCACTCAGGAGGTAGAGGTGGGTGTATCTCTGTGAGTTCAAGGCCAGCCTGGTCTACAGAGTGAGCTCCAGGACAGCTGGTACTAAAAGGAAGACCCTGCCTCAAAAATACCAAAAAAAGGAAAAAAAAATTATTAATGATGTTGAACACTTTTTAAAATGTTTCTCAGCCATCTTTACTTCCTCACTGGTGAAGTCTCTCTTCAGCTCTTTACTCCATCTTTTGAGTGAGTCATTTGTTTTCCTACTTCTTTGTTTTTTGAGTAGTTTATGTATTCTGGATGTTAATACCCTGTCAGATATACCACTGGTAAAGATTTCCTCCCATTCTGTGGGTTTTCTCTTCACTTCTTTGATTGTTTCTTTTACTGTACAGAAGCTTTTGAGTTTGATGAGGTCCCACTTGTCAGCTGTTGACATTATTTCCTGAGAGGCTGCTGTTTGATTTAGAAAGTCTTTTCATAATCCTCTTGTCTTGTAGGTTGCTACCAACTTTTTCTTCTATCATCTTCAGAGTTTCAGGTTTCATGTTGAGGTCTTTGATCCACTTGGAGTTGATTTTTGTACAGGGTGAGAGGTAGGGGTTTAATTTTGTTCAACAAATGGTGATCCAGTTTTGTCAGCACCATTTGCTCAAGATACTATCTTTCCTCCAATGAGCTTTTTTGGCCCCTTTATTGAATATGAGGTAGCTGAAATTGTATGAGCTCAAGTTTGGATCTTCAATTTTGTTCGATTGGTCAATGGGTCTGTTTTTGTGCCAGTCAGTATTTGTGACTATAGCCCTGTAATATAGCCTGAAGTCTGGTAAGGTGATCCCCATGATGAGTGGATAACAAAAATGTGGTACATCTACACAACAGCATTCTATGCAGCAGTAAAGAAAGATGACATCCTAAACTTTGCATTGTGCTAAGTGAAGTAACACAGTACCCAAAAAACAAATGGGGAATGGTTTCCCTCATTTGTGGATGATAGTATCAAATCCCCCAATTGAAAGTCAAGCCGAGCAATGTTGTTACATTTCTTTCTATCTGAAAGCAACTGTGATGTTATAATGTGAATCTCTTAATGAGCCCTAGAATTAACTTACCACTTACTTTCAGACATGGTGATTAATGTATATGGGTGGAAGGTATATATTCATATTTTAGAGTAATATAAAAATAAAGGGAAAAATGTGAGCTCTTAAACATATATTGGAGTTAACATACAGTTTATTCCTGGAGGACATAATTCTGGTACATATATGACATTTATATATAGTTAAATTCTGCCCAAAACAAACTTTTGCAGAGAAAACTTTAAAAAGAATGAGAGAAAGATGCAGGACATGTGTGGCCAAATGCATGAACTGGGGTGGGGTTGGGGGAAGAGAAAGGGGAATATGTCTAAACTGATCTGAAAAATGATGTCTGATATATACAAATCATCAATTAAGTGAAAAAAAGAAAAAAAGACCCAATTCAAACTTCAAAAGATAAAAGCTACAAAGTCTGAGGTGAAGTATGTTCTAGATCATATGAAGAGAAGACAGGACACTGAAGAAGAAAAAAATTAGAAACTTGACTGTACATGAGTAGACATTTTCCAGAATGGGAAACCAATAGCCATGGACAGCTATGAGCCGTGGACAGCTACGAGCCATGGGCAGCTACAAGCCGTGGACAGCTACGAGCTGTGGACAGCTACGAGCCATGGAAGCTATAAGAGGACAATTATTCATTTATTTTAATCTCTGAAAAGAACCACATTCAGGAAGATTAACTGAAAATTTTCAAATATTTTAAAAAATTATTTTTGTGTGATTTATTTATTTTTATCTGATGTGTGTTTTGACAGCATGTATATAAGTCCACCCACATGTGTGATGCCCATAGAGGCCAGAAGAGGGTGTTGGGTCCCCTGGAACTGAAGTTATGGCTGATCGTTAGTCACCATGTGGGTGCTGGGAACTGAATCTGGGTTGTCTGCAAGAGTAGCCAGTGCTCTTAACCACTGAGCCATCTCTCCAGTTCCTATTTTTTTAATTTTATTTTTATTTTATGTGCATGAGTGTATTGCTTGCATGTGTGTAAGTGCACTAGTGCTATACAATGCCTGCAGAGGCCAGAAGAGGGTTTGTTGGATTCCCTAGAACTGGAGTTCTTGATGGTTGTTAGTCGCCATGTGGGTGCTGGGAAATCTGAGTCCTAGGGAGGAACAGCAAGTCTTCTAACCACTGACCAATCTCTCCTGCCTCTCCATCCCATAATTCTGAAAACTCAGAAATCTAGGAAGGTAAATCTCTCTTTCTCTCTTCTCCAGGAAACTATTTCAAAGCATATTATAATCAACTTTCTTTTTGTTTTTGGGTTTTTGGGTTGTTTTTTTTTTTTTTTTTGAGACAAGGTCTTCCTATAGCCCCAGCTGGCCTGAACTCACTATGTAGACCAGGCTGGCCTGGAACTCACAGAGATTCCCCTACCTCTGCCTACTGAATGCTGGCACTAAAGGTGTGTGCCGACATGCCCAGCATAATCACCTTTCTAAAGAATGAATGATAAAGGAGAAAATACATTCACACCGAGAAACAAAGCTATGAATGGAGGTAGATTTCCCCTTGCTGATATCATGAGGTAGAGGACACTGGAGTAACAAATCTGTATTACTGAATAGAGGAACAGTCAATATAGAATTTTAAAACATCGATAAAAATTAAAGCAAAATAAAGATATGTTTAAATATATGAAAGCTAAAATAATTCACTATCAGAAGATATGCATTACATAAATACTCGAGAAAGAACTTTAAGCAGAAGAAGAATATTAGCAGCTGCAGATCAGAAGGACATAAACCCGAGATACTGGCAAAGGAAACTCATAGCTAGATATATCTCTTATTATTTAAATTACTTGAAACATGATTGATTGTGTGAAGCAAAACTAAATTTAAGTCCATCATAAGTTTTATAATACACATGAATGTAAACTTATGATATAACTACTACAAAGGCCAGGAGAGGAGTGACGTGAGCCTGCTGCTCTAAAGTACACACACCACGTGCATAAAGCTGTATAACCCCTTCACAGTAGACATTGTCAAGCGCTGGATACCAAGGGGGATGGCTTCATATTCATAGGAGGTGTGGTTTCCTAGAGAATGCCAAATCAGCCTGCAGAAACACAAGACGTGCCAAGGACCAGAGTGAGGTATGTGAATGGTCACAGTGACGACTTCTGTTTTTATTAGCCTTCATTCTTTTCTTGTCTCACAGATTCCCAGGATGGAGGGGCAGCTCACTAGGGTCTGCTTATGGTAAGCTTCCAGTATATTGATGTCATGGAACATCAGATGACATCATGAAATGTTGCAAAATGTCAAACTATTGCAATTTGTTAATATGTAAATTACACTTTATAATTTGAAGCCAATTATATGTACAATTCAGTTTTTTACTTTTTATTTCATTTTCTCAGTGTATATTTTATTGAATCTTTGTGCTTTTCATATAATATAACTTAATTATATTTAGACCCTCTCCCCTCCGCGCCCCATAGCCCTGTCCCAATGGCTTTCACGCATTCTGCCGTGCATGCTAAGGCCTGCCAAGGCTTTTGTACCCAGATGTCCCTCGGTGCAATTCATCCACTGGAATCTAGTCAGACTGTCTAGAGTCACTCCCTTAAAGAAGATCAATTCTCCTTCATGCAGCAGTAATCACCAGCCATAGCTCCTTGGCTACGGTTGGGGCCTGGTGTCCATTTCCCCAGTTCTATACTGGAGTTTTGTCTGATCAAGTCAGCATGGGTCTTGTGCAAGCTGTTGCATTGCTTCGACTTGTTCATATGAGCAAATTCCCAGGGGCCTGGAAGACTTCATTTCCTTTGAGATTTATATTTTCATTTTATGTGTGTATTTATCTGCTTGTTGATATTTGCACCAGGTATGTGCAGATGTTCACAAAGGCCAGAAGAGGGCATCAGATCTCTTAGAACTAAGTTACAGATAGTTGTGAACCACCAGATGTGGATGCTGGGGACCTGAACCTAGGTCTTCTGCAAGAGCATCCAGTAAGCCATCTCTCCAGCCCAAAATGGCACTCTATCTCTAATAATGCTCAAGTCATTTTGTCTGGTATTAATTCAGCCTTCCTAGCTTTTTTAAAATTAGTATTAGCAGAGTCTGACTTCTCCTTTCAATTTACTTATAACCTATTTGTATATTGACACTTAATGTGATCATTATCATGGCTGAATTTTATCTAAACTCTCTAATTTTAACCTATTTGAGGTTTACCTTCTTTCATTTTTTCCCTCTTTTTCGACTTTCTTTGGACTGATTAAATATATTTTAGAGTTCTCTTATAACTCTATTGTTAGCTACAGTTCTTTCTGTTGCAGTTCAACAGTTGTCCATCTAATGTGACTATTTTGGTTATTTCAACTGATTAAGTTTTAAAGAACTGTTTGTATACTGTAAATATATGCAGTTCTTCCTTGTCAATTATACCTGAAGTAAATTGTAAAGATAAATAGCTAAGCCTGGTTGTACATGCTTATAATTCCAGCATCTGAGAGGCTAAGCTAGAAGAATTATGAATGTCCCCAAAACAAGAACAACAGAAAATCTTATTTAAAACATAAAAGAAAATATTAGACTAGCAGTATATCCACATTTGAGTTCTAAACTCCAGACATGAAATCTATACTGAAAATGTCTTGTCTTATTCTTAAATACTTAAACGTTGTGAAATTCCACTCAGGAGATAAGTTGCCCCTATGAAAAATAGAACAGTGAGATTGGGACAGTAAGAATGAGAAAAATATGGAGAACAAGTGTTATATATCAATTATTGAATCCCCATATAGTACTGAATTGTTGTTATTATCATCCAGTTGTATAGATACATTTGATAATAGGGCCAGGCATGGTGGCACAAGCCTTTAATCCCAGCACTTGGGAGGCAGAAGCAGGTGGATCTCTGTAAGTTCAAGGCCATTCTGGTGTGCAGCGTGAGTTCTAAGCCAGCTGGGGCTATAGGGAGAGCCTGTCTCAAAAAGACCAAAAAAAAAAAAAAAAAAAAAGATGATAGTATTAGTCATTGAGTTAATTTTGTCAAGTAACACTAAAGGAAAAATCAGTGGAGAGGACACAAGTGGTCAAGCGTTCACGGCCCAAAGGGACAGACACTTGGAACTCTGACCTGGTGGCTCTCACACTATCTGCCTGAAACTAAGTGCTCAGTACATTTTTGTGGAATGACTAATTAAGAATGAAAGACAAAGTGGAGACATGAAGACAAAGATGGATGTAAATGCTGCCTGTCTCCTGAGAGAACCTTGTGTCCATGCTACAGATGCATGCCCATAGAAGAATCCATTGTCTTTTACAAAGTGTAGCCCCACCTTCTTGGCTCTTCACACACTGTTTTAGAGAGACTTAGAGAATCATCCCCTTCCTTTCTAAGAGGGCATTTCCAAACTACTAGGGAACCAATAAAGAATAATAATAATGTTGCTGTTGCTGTTACATCATGATTGGGATAGATTTCAGCAATGACAGCTTAAGTAACACAAATATTAGTCTTCCAAACGTTTTCAGAAAATGAATTCCCAAAAGTTAGAAGGTTGCTCAAGCAATAATCAAGTTAAAGGCATCTGAAGCCAGATCCTGGGCTTTGTCTTACACTACTTGAAAAAGAATGATTGTACATGAGCTGCAGTCTAATTTGGATCTAAATTATGTAGACCTTCTTGACAAGGAAGCAAATGGAGGTCTTGTTCCAAAACTAAGCTAAGATTAATTCTGGAAAGTTTATGTGAATTTGCTTGTGGAAGAACAGAGTCCTCAAAGGCACTGCCTCAATGCTACCCACTGCCTGGAAGAGGTTGCCCAACCAAGCACTGAACTCCCTTCTTCAACCAGAGGAAGATGAGGTGAATCTCGTCCTGGCGTGGCACAGTATTTCAGGCTTCCAAGATCAGGGTGTGGGCATAACCATAGTGAGACATCAGAGCTGGGGACAGTCTAGTTCCAGAGTGCTTGCCCAGAATGCCCAAGGCCCTGACTTGGGTCCCTAACACTGAAAAAGAAGCATGTGTCAAAGAGCAGCCAGGCTGTTGGGGCTGTGAGGCCTTCCGGCCCTCTGTCTCCAATGCAAACTTCTATCTCCATTCTCAAGATGAGACATAGGCTGTAATCCATGTTCACAGAGAACAGAGGACTGAAAACACTAAGGGGCTACAGTAAGCTCTCAATATAGAAAGATGACCTACCTGTCCAATCAGGTTTTCGCCTTTGCCCTTGATTACGGCTTGAACACCCAGAGTTGCAGAAGGGTTATTTTTCTTAATAAAATAGTAATCTCCTCATACATTTGAATAGCCCTTCACCACGTCTAAAGCACCTTCATTCCCGTTATCTCGTGCACAAGGCCAAACAGGCCCAACGACAGGGTAAATAAACAAAAACAAGAACTATAGAAGGAAAAAGAAGCCACCTTGTGCTCAAAGACTAAAAGTCCAAAGAGAAAAGAAGACAGAAAATGAGAAGCATATACCTATAGCCAAAGAAGAAAGAGAGAGATGACTCAGGAATAAACAGAGCAAAGCAGCATACAAATCAGAGAAATCAGTACGACTCACAAGACCAAAGTGACAGATCAAAATCTAAACCACAACAGCTAGTTGTAAAATAACCTCTTAACATCTCCAGATACAGAAACAATGGGACCCTCTGGCATATATCACTGACACTAATTACCTGCAAATATTTGGTGAACACAGATCATCCCTTTTATTCAGGTAGCAAGATATTGCAAAAAGAAATCTTAGGCCAAGGGCTCATTCCAGATGCTGTTTTTCCAGTTCTGATCTAAGTTCAAAGTGTTTCTAACTCAGTGCCACCACTTCATCCCATGTATTATAAACTCACTAAGGGTAAGAGTTCCTACCATGGTGCATACAACAGGGACCTTGCACCTCTGAGCTGTCCCAGTAAAGCCTTGTATACAATACAAGATGACCGCTAAAGTACTAAGTATAAAGCTCTGTTTATACTGTAAGCTTTCTTGCTGGGATCAGGGAAGGGAAGATGACCTGATTGAAGTGGGTCACCTTTGTAGACTGTCAGTCCCCAGTCTGACTCAAAAAGCCACCAGGTCACAAACAGGATTATGCTATATATGTCTGCTCTCTGAAATTCAACTTAAAAGTCAAATTTCATCAATTATCTTGGGATGAAACACAGGGCAGCTTGGAAATTAAGCAAAAAGTTGAATTATTCAACCACCAGTTGGAAATAGTTTTACTATTCAGGGTGCTTTCAATAAGCACAGCCTTGTTGACATCATTTGGCACTCTCTGTAACAAAGAGTTAACAATGATCCATAGTAGATGGATTAGTATTTGCCCATGTTATCTTCTAGCATTCTCAAGAATAGTTGGCCCTCTGAAGTTGACTAAGTGTTTTCTTGCTGGTTTAATGTATTTGGATCTATGTTAATTCCTCTAGGGCTTGGTTTCTCCATTTGTAAAAAGTTCACCTCATTGACCTATTTACCATCCAATAAGCTGGTCCATGTGAAGCACACACTGCCATCTTAGTATCTGGCACTTGTTAGACACCCAGGAAATACTTCCTTATTTTCTTTTCAAACTCTGCTCTTGGCCAAAAGAGGTCAACAGCAGTTTGATGTGTAGCACAGGACCAGTCCTCAGAAAGTACAAACAAGTGGGAAGACAAGATGTGATGTTTGTACACTATCTATGCATTGCTATATTTCTGTCACCAGTGTTTACAGAAGCATACTTAGATCTTTCTCAAATTTCTCATACTTTTACTCCTTTTATGACATCCTCTGAAAGTCTAGTGTATTTTACTCTTAGCAAGTACACAGTTTTTGAATAACATGTTTACAATTTTTGTATATATTTAGCTAACATTCCATGTGAATCTGTATTAGGAAATAAGCTATCCATACTTGAAGTATTTTTGGAAGCTGAATCTACAGTATTACTAATATGCTCCTGAATATTGTAACAAAGTTAGATAAAGGCAATGCGACCATTCAGTACATTTCTTTGTGTCTATATGTCAACAGTTGCTCAAACAGCAGGTTGCTTGTTACTGATAGTATAGCTGATAGTGTAGCTTCCTTGTTACTCAATTAGCTGATAGTGTAGCTATGCCATCATCAATGCGTGGATGGAAGGTTTCCCCACAAATATCTCAGCAACGGTTGTGAATTTTTAGCTCATGGATTTGGGAACATCTAAAGGCCCTTTCTGCGTATTTGTCTCATAGTCATTATGATGGTTAATTTAATAGGTCAGTTTGACTGGACCACAGAGCTGTAACATGTCATCAAATACTTTGAGCATGCCTGTGAGGATATCTATGACTAAAATTAGCATTTGAGTCCATAGACTGAGTAAAAACAATTTCACTCTATAATGTGAGTAGGCCCCATCCAAAATCAACTGAAGGCTTAAACAAAACAAAAAGGCTGGGCCAGTATGAACTCCTGCTGCTGAAGCTCAATACTGGTCTTTTCCGGCCTTTAGATTCAAACTGAAAACTTCATTCTTCTTAAGTCTTGAGCCTGCTGGCTGTCAGACTGGAACCTGTGCTATCCACTCCCCTGGGTCCCCAGCTTGCTACTATTATAACTGGAAGATGGCAGATTCTTGCAGGAGAAGCTAATACGATTACCATTTGGATGAGCTTTACTAGGAGACTTAGAGTGTCACAGCCTTTGTGGGTAGCATGATGGAATGCTAAAGAGAGACACCTTTTAGTTCTCACAGTATTAGGAAAGCATGATGACCACAGACACCATGAAGAGAGAGGCGGGAGAGCCAGACTAATCAAACAAAGAGAATTTCTATGTCTTACAGGCTTCTTTAGGGAGAGGAAGAAGAAAAGCACTACATAAGAATAGTTAAAATTCAAGGTTGCCTTGGGTCTGGATATCAGGGAGCTGGACTTGTCAGCAGCTGCAAGGGGGAAAGAGAGAACTCAACATTTTGTAAGATCTGCAAAGTTACTGCAGGAATTGCTTTTCATCTTCCTGGAGAGAGCTGCAAGGTGTGTGTGGCCTGATTTCGAGGAGAGAGAACAGCTAGGATATTTGTGATCTAAATAGTCTTGTGCATCTTAGCAACTCACAGTCTCCATAATTGCACAGCCTAATTGGATGAATGAATAGATGGATGACAGATAATTGATATATAGACATATTATAGATAATTGAAAGATATAGATAGATGATAGATAAATGATAAATATTAGATAGATGGTAGGTACATGGCCATAGATATAGATATATAGATGATAGAGGATTGATAGAAGATTGATAGATGACAGATAGATATAGATGATAGAGATAGATACATAGATGATAGATACATAGATACACAGAGATGATGGATAGCTAGATACATACATACATAGATACATAGATACATAGATAGATGATAGATACATAGAGATGATAGATATAGATGATAGGTACATAGAGATTATATATATATATATGTATATATATATGTATATATATGATAGATAGATGATTGATAGAGATAGAGATAGTTGTCCACATTTGTTTTACTTAAAATCTGTATAACAATAACCTTGGGATTGGCACATACAAATGTTCTCTATAATTTTTCTGTTGTATAGTATCACCTTGTGGCATTCTCTTTTACCTGTAGGATAATCTAACTTAAAAAATTAAGTTTGCTTCCCAAGTTAACCACATACCGTCACCCAAAACAGCATGGGTGAATTTGATGAAATCTGTGCCTTGATTCCAGCCTATAGGTATGTGTAATACAACTGCCTTTTTGAGACTCATGGGTCAAAAAAACCCCCATAAAATAAAAAAGGGGTATACAGATAGATATGAAACCTTTTTGTCAAAAACCTTGCAATTCAAATCTTAAAACTAACTATGGGAAAAGATTTGCATGTTCCAACAGGTCAAAATGTCACCAACTTAACAGCTTAGAAAGAAAAGATACAGCTTTGCATTGTGTAGGATGTACCAGGAAGTGCCAGCAGAAAGGTTGGTCCATCTGAACATTGAAAGGAAGAAAAGCCTCAGATTGCTACAGACATCAAACCTCTCAGTGGATCCTACTTGTAACAACTATTTATAATGAGTCCTAATGAATCTTACCTTCTAGGTGCTGCAAGGTTTTAATACGAGAGACTTTCTTACCTCCCCCCCATAGAACAAGGAGAAATATGATGATAATGAGGTCATACTCTAACTATAAATTAGAGGCAACTGTTATAGAGGTAATCTCTTATAAAACTGGTAAAACTGCCTTCTTTAATTGACTAATAGACATAGGAACTGTGAAAAGGATTATTCTCTACTCAGATCCAAATAGAATACTAAAGACTCCTTAAGCTATGCACTTAAGCAAAATATATTAATACAGGAGAGCTCTGATATCAGCAATGGATTATTCTACCAAGGAGATGTTGGCCAGGGGATCCAAGCCCCCCCCCCCACCCCAAAAAAGGTAAGGCTTCTTGCTCTGTAAACTGGGATACCTGCAAGAAAGAACGATAGGCCTTGCTGTCCAAGACCTGATGTAAGCATAAGAAAGATGATATGAGACCGTACTTGCAAGTTACAGTTTGGTCTCTGGAATACCAGAGAAGTGTTTCCAAAGGCCACTCAACCAATAAAGCAAATAAACAAATATAGGTCTCCCTGAGTCAAGAATTCCTCTGTCAGCACCAGCTACATCTCACCTTGCTGGAAATACTTTCAGGCAGTGGCAGCCATATGCCTGTATATCCCAAATCTAATTGGCTATTAGCTCTCTCCTTGGAGGATAACCCATGGGCGATGCCACAAGCTTACATCCTCTAGTGGTTAGGAGATGTTATAAGCCACAGTAAGACCCTGTCATATTTTACAGAAAAAATGTAATTCATGGATTAACATACCATCCAAACATCTGTGTCTATACCAAAGTAACCTACCATAACAATTAGTACTGTTTAAATACCTATATATCTAATTACTTGTGCTTCATTAGTAGGATTGAAAGGTTATTCATGGACAAACTGTCAGCCCATGAAAGAAAACAGCCAGAATTGACCAGAGTCCAAGACAACAGCTCCAGAGAAAGTAGACTGTTTTGCTTCTCATCCACCTGTGCCCCCTTTTTAAGCCTAGGGAACAATCTGCAGAAGAGGGAGTGTGATAGAATGTAAGGGCTGTGATTGGGGTGAATGATGAAACTACAGCAATATAGTCTGGACACTCATCTGATCAACTTACACTCATCTGATCAACATACAAGCCCCCCCCCCCAACTGGATGGTGAGACCCATGGGCTGTGTGAGTTTGGGCACAACTGCTTGCAAATTGGTTTTACATGAAGGATGCTTGTACTCATAAATTATTACTTATTGTTAAAAAATGAAAAAAATAAAGAAGAGAGATTAACATTAAAAACGGTATATATATATATATATATATATATATATATATATAGATAGATATAGATATAGATAGATAGATAGATAGATAGGATAGAGATAGATAGATAGGAGTGCACAAAGCTTAGATTGAGGATTTCCCAGTATCACCTGAAGCATAGGTAGGAGCTGGGCACTTCAGCCAAGTGGATTGTTTGGTTTGATTCATTCTTCTTGTATAGCTGTGGGGGCAGAGTCATCCTGCTAGCTGGTATAAAAGGTGGGCCTGTTGCCACTGTGAGACTTGAGTGCACAGAGCTTAGATCCAGGATTTCCCAGGACCACCTGAAGCACAGAGAAGCATTACCCCTCCTCCCCAACAACTGGAATTGCCAAGGGAGTGTCCAAGTGGATTCTTTGGAGAACCTTCAGAACAGAGAGGGAAGAGTGAGTTAGACTTCAAATAGAAAGCCTAAAACTTAGAGAAGTCAACATTCCATAAGCAAGGAGAAAAACCAATCAATCAAACAAACAAACAAACAAACAACGAAGGCATCTGAAGGAGGCAAGCAAAGCAAACCTTCAACACAGTGAAGACGCATTTGGGATTCTCCTTGGAATACAGGCAAAGAGAAACCCATATGCCAGGGACACGAAGAAGGGACAACATGGGAAAGGTGCAGAAAAATTACACACAAAGATCTACCAACCCTGTGGGAGATTCTTACAGTGGGATCCCCCTGGGTATGGCCCAGGACACAGATCTTAAAAGAACAATTGTGGACATACTCAAAGAAATCAAAGACTATAAAGAACTATAAGGAGAGAGAATGATAAACTCAAGAAGGATCTAGAAAGAGAGAATGACAAACTCTGTAAGGAAGTGGAAACACTGAAAAGATCCCATGTTGAAAAAGAAAAGGAAACCAACCAGCAAAGCAAAGAGCTACAGGAAGAGATTGAGAAGATCCAAAAGGAAGTGGAAATACTAAAGAAATCACAAGACAAAATGTAAAAGGAAATCAAACACTCATCCAATCAAGAGGACACCAATGGAAAAAGCCTCAGAAGTAGAATGGAGGAAGGAGAACAAAGAATATCAGACCTGGAAGATAACACAGAACAACTAAAAACCTCAAGTAAAGATTATGAAAAATTTAAAAATACTCAAAAGTGGAACAACCAGGAACTGTGGGACACTATGAAAAGATCAAACCTCCACATCATAGGAATAGAGGAAGGAGAAGAATCCCAAGAGAATGGTATTGATCAGATCTTCAACAGAATAATAGATGAAAATTTCCCCAAACTAAAAAAAGA
>VZQC01014110.1:1666422-1681689 GCA_009823505.1 Rhizomys pruinosus
TTCTTGACTGTTGATAGAAAAAAAAAAAAAAAAGAAAGAAAAAAAAAGAAAAAGAAACGAAAAAAAAAGAAAGGCACAGTGAACGATCTATCTAACACTGCAGCTAAAAACACTTGGAGACAACCAAATAAAAAACACTTGAGAGACAACAAACAGAATGAAAACCTAAAACACAACAGACAGGGAAGAGAATAACAAAAATAGAGCAGAAATCAATGAAATATAGAAACAAAAAAACAATACAAAAAAAAATCAATGAGTCCAAAAGTTGGTTTTTTTTAACAAGAGAATAAACAAGATAGACAGACCTCTAGCCCAAGTTAACCAAAAGACCAGAAAGGAACAAAGAACAACTGTAAATCAATACATCCTTTGATGAAAGGATGGAAAGGGGAAACATCACCACAGCGAGACGATGAAAAGATCCAGACAATCATATATGGGAATACTTCAAACACCTACTCTACCAGTTTAAAACCTAGAAGAAATGGATTGATATCTGAAATCCTGGGCATCACCAAAGCTCAACCAAGAAGAGATTGACAGCTTTTTTTAAATAGACTCATAATATATGAAGAAATTGAAGATGTAATAAGAAACCTCCCAACTAAAAAACATCCCAGGCCCAATGGTTCACAGGGGAGAATTCTATAAAACATTTCAAAAGCGACCCCCCTAAATCATTATTACTGAAACTGTTTTTAGAAGGATACAAAACAGAGGGAATGTTCCCAAATTCCTTCTATGACGCCCGCATCACCTAATACCAAAACCAGGCAAGATACAACCAAAAAGGGAGGAGAAACTATAGACCCATCTCATTAAATTGACATAGATGCAAAAATGCTAAACAAAAACTTGCAAATCGCATACAGATCCACATCAAGAAGATCATCCTCTCATGAACCAAGTTGGATTCATACCATAGATGCTGGGATAGTTCACATATGAAAATCAATAAAATATTATCAAACATATAAATGGACTGAAAGACAAAAACCACACACATCACCAGAAACTCGAAGAAAAAAAAAAAAAAAAAAAAAATCCAGCATCCCTCATGCCTTAAAGTCCTAGAGGGAATTGGATGATTGGAGGGATCATTCCTCAATATAATCAAAGCCATATACAGGAAACCCACAGCCATATCATCCTAAATGGGGAAATGACAGAGCATTCCCTTTTCAAAGGTAGGAACTTGGCAAGGCTCTGCCCCTGTCACCACTCCTCTTCACTTTAGTGCTTGAAAGGGGGACTTGCAAGGGCAATAAGGCAGGAAGATAAGGAAAATTAAAGGAGTATGCACTAATTGAGAAAAGAGCGAAGTCAACATCCCTATTTGCTGATGCTATGATTGTTATTAAAGGATGCTAAAAACTCACACCAGAAAACTCCTAGAAAGATTTGTTAAGCGTCAGCAAGTGGCCAGGATACAAAAATTAACCTAGAAACATCAGTAGCCTTTTTCTTTACACCAAAAAGCAATTGAAGCAAGAATGAATTCAAGGAAAACCTCCCCACTTACATACCTCAAAAACCACAAAAATACTCCCTAGGACAAACCTAACCTAAAGCACAAGCAAAGGATCTCTACAACAAAAATTATTCTCCATGACGAAGAAAGAAAATTGACAGGGGGCTGAGAAAGAAACCAGAAGATGGAAAAACCTCCCATGATGCTCATGGATGGGAAAATTAATATAGTAACAATGTCCATTCTAACCAAAACCTCTTTATAGTTTTACATACAATCCTAATTAAAATCCCACGAGTTCTTCACAGGCCTTGGAAAAAAAAAGTCCTTAATTCATTTGCAAAAAACAAAAGACCCTCGAAAACGCCAAAGCAAACCCTGAGCGGAAAAGAGATACGGGGGGGGGACTCTGGGGGGATCGGGGGGGGGGGGGATCTCTATACCCGGACCTTCAAACTAACACAGTGCTTGTACTATAGAAAACAGCATGGTTACTTGCCCAACAAATAGGCCTGTTGACCAGTGGAACAGAACTGAAGATCCAAACTTGAACACATACAAATTTCAAGCCAACCTCATATTTGACAAGGGGGCCCAAGAAGACACAAATGGGAAAAGACAGCATCTTCCGCAGCTTGGGTTGGCAAAACTGAGTTCACCATTGCAAAGACAGAAGGAAATATAAATTAAACCCACCTCTCTACCTGTACAAAAGTCAACTCCAGACGGATTTAAAGACCTCAGTGTGAAACTTTAAACTCTGAGCGTGATGAAGAAAACGTTAGAACAAGTTGGAAGCAGACTACAAGAAATAGGCGTAGGCAACATAGTGTAGGAAAATTTCCCTAAATCAGACAGCAGCTGTAAGTAATTAAATCGACATTGACAATTGAAAACTGGACTCATTCCCACTCAAAGCTTCTGTTGTACATAAAAAACCACGCAAAGGAAGTGAACAAAAGAGAAAACCACAGAGTGGAGGAAGCCTCTCACCACAGATACATCTGAACAAGCATTATTTCCAGAATATATAAACTACTCAAAAAAAACAAAAGAAGAAGGAAACAAATATACCCACTCAATAGATTGGAGCAAAGAGCTCAACAGAAACTTCACAAGGTGAGAGGGAATTATTAGAGATGCTGAGAAAATCCTTAAAAAAAAAAAAACTTTTTAAAAAGTGGTTTCAGCATTGCTAATAATTAGAAATGCAAATTAAAAAACCACTTTAAGATTATTTATCATCTCACTCCAATAAGGACTGGCTTAGGATCAAGAAACCAAATGCTTGCCTACACGTGCTGGCGAGGTCTGTGGAGAAAGGGGATCCATCATCCACTGTTGGGTGGAATGTAAACGGTACAGCCACCATATGAAAGCTGTGTGAAACCCTGGAAGACTTGGAAATGAACTTGCCACCATGCCAGTAGCCATACCATCCTGGGGTATGTACCCACACAAGACTCATCTTACTGCAGACGATACATGTACAGCCATGTTTTTGCAGCTCTCATTCACAAAGCAAGGAGATGGAAAACACCCAAGTGCCCCTCAACTGAGGAGTGAATAGAGAAAATTGAGGAGGTGGAAATAGAGGAAAAATTTTTTTTTTTTGTGTTACACTCTAACAATGGAATCTATGCAGTGGTAAAGAAACATGACATCATGAACTTTGCAGGTAAATGAATGGAGCTAGAAGATATCATGCTGACTGAAGTAACACAGTCCCAGAAAAACAAACAACAAATGGTATCCCTCATCTGTGGATGCTAGCACCAATTACCTAATTGTATGGCAAACTGAGCAACGTCAATGTGATCTGAAAACAACTGTGCTCTTATATTGTAGAATCCCTTAAAGAATAAACAAATAAAAATTTTTAAAAAGAGATGTTAGGAGTTACACAACTTAATGCTTTTATATATACTTTTGAGCTTTATTCTGAGACATTTTTAAATTATACAGAAAATAGTTTGAAACTTTCAGATCATTTCTAAACTTTATCAGGCATAATTAGAGCCATTTAGGGCTAATTTTCCACGAAAGCCAAACCTTTCCTTGCTTCATTACAGAGTTTCTGTACTTTGGCTGATAGAGGAGTTTCTACTCCTTTTTACCTCTCACTCTTCCTAGTGATAACCCCACAACCCCCCATCAGTTCTCCTGTGCACTTGAAGTGGTTGGGTTCTTTCTGTCTGTGAAGCAATTACCTCCCTCTCCTGGACACTTTGGCTATCTCCGAGGAAAGTAGCTTTAAGACTTGAAGAATCCCAGGCTCCATGTGGATCCCTTTCCTTGCACAGTGATCTGGAACCTTCTGCAAGTGGTAAATTGGAGCAATGTTAAGTTTGGATCTGGGATGTCACTAAAGACTCATCTGTCAGAGTCTTGGTTGCCACCATGTGGTTATCCTGGCAGGTGGGCTTAGTGGAAAGTCATGGGGGTGCCCTTGGAGAGGGTGTTGGGTCCCCACTCCTTCCGTTCTTTGATGTGAGCACCATAGTATCCCTAACTGTGATGTTTAGCCCTACTATAGACTGGAATGAACAGGACCATATGATCATGAGCTAACACTGAAAACTTTCCTCCTATGTCAGGAATTTTGTCACAGAATGAAAATAAAGTCAGGCTGTCCTAGGGGTCATCCTTTGTTTCTCAGGAACACTTGGCCATTGTTGCAGACTAGCCACTGTTCTAATGTAAGATTTTAATTTTATGTATTTTATTCACTTTTCAGTTGTTTCAGAGAGATAGGCACATTCAATTTCTCTTACTCCATCTTAGTTAGCAAAATTGGCAGTATTTTTCATAATTTAAAATTTTTCTGCCCTTTCTTTCTTTCTTTCTTTCTTTCTTTCTTTCTTTCTTTCTTTCTTTCTTTCTTTCTTTCTTTCTTTCTTTCTTTCTTTCTTTCCTTCCTTCCTTCCTTCCTTCCTTCCTTCCTTCCTTCCTTCTTTCTTTCTTTCTTTCTTTCTTTCTTTCTTTCTTTCTTTCTTTCTTTCTTTCTTTCTTCCTTCCTTCCTTCCTTCCTTCCTTCCTTCCTTCCTTCCTTCCTTCCTTCCTTCCTTTCTTTCTTTCTTTCTTTCTTTCTTTCTTTCTTTCTTTCTTTCTTTCTTCTTTCATGTCTAACTGACAGAACTTGTAGAGATAAACCAAAAAAGTTTCCCGTTGATTTAATGCTAAAGATGTGGGGTTTTATTGAGGGGGGGTAAGGGGGTGGACTCAGTACCAGAGCCATCTTTACTAATCTAATCATCTGTTACTCCTACCTCAATCTACCATGGCTTTTGAGAAAAATGCCCAAACTCGTTAGCCAGCATTCAGGGTCACCTTGTTCCCAACACTGTGTAGTGTTCACCTTGTTGCTAACACTGCCCATCCTCCCTTATATTGAGCACTGTAGTCAAGCCTCTTTCATCTGCCATGGTTGCTTGGTGTGGTTTCTGGAGTGATGGCTGCTGTTCAAATCCTGTTTGGTGACTGAATGAACTGTCTTCTCCCGTATCTTATCTGAAAACAAGAGTAATCATATTACATACCTTCTAGAGTTTCTGGGAACGTTGAATGAAATGTACTCTAGTCTCTGGCATAAAGGAAGTTGTGTAGAGACATAATCCATTATTACCATGATTTATCAAATACATGGTATTCTTTGTCCTCTCAAGACCTTTGAAATACAGTTCATTTTTCTTCTAGAACCTCCCCCCCAGCTCTGTGAATTTTCACCTGGGGAAGTCTTCTTCTTTCCAGAAGCGGCTGGACCTTTTTCCACTCTCCACAGCACACAGTAATTTTTTTTTGTTATTTTCTCTTTCCAGCTCTACAGTAGGCACAGAGAGAGACTGTGGGCCGTTGGTAGGTAATCAGTGAGTGTTCACTGAAGAATACGTGAAGATGGAGTCTTAATGACTCTCAAATATCATAATGAAGGGATGCTCCCAAAACTCTGACATGAAAGCTCCTTGCTCAAAGGACCACCAGGCAAAAGGAAGAGAAGGAGGAGTGTGTTCATTACGGAACCTGTCGTCTACAAATTTCCAGAAGACGCCGCAGAGTAATTTCTCCAATTCACCATCAAGTAATGCTCCATGTCATGGAAATGAACAAAGCCCTGGTCGTGAGAAGTGGGAAAAATGGGGAGAAATGCAAAGGCCCCTACTCTCTGTCCTTACCGCGTGGCCCAGGCACCCAGCCTAAACAGTATTATTACTATGTATTTAGGATCTTAAGAACTGCCTGCTAATACTGACATTACCCCACGTAAGGAAATCAAGGTGGATTGGTGAACAATCACTTTCAAAGCTAATTGTTTAACCTTCTGCCCTCCCCAAGTCCCTGGAAGCTGTGTGAGGAGGCCCCTCAGGAATGAGTCAACGGTAGTGTGCTCAGAGGTGTGCCAGTATGGCTGTTCATGGGCAGTTCCCTGGTGGTCCTGAAGAGTAGAAGATTGCCGGACTCAGTGTTTAGCTGACAGGGTTCTGTCCTCCACACAGAAGCCTGGGGTCTTAGTGCTGACCTACCTAGGGAAGGGCCTCAGCCCTCCCTGTGCCGGTTCTCCCTAGTCCCCTCCCCTTGACTCTCGGGCAGTGGTGAATGACAAGAAGGGAGGTTTTGGAATTCTTATTTGGGGCAGGAAACTGACAGGGTACCTGTCCTTTCTCCATAAAGCTTGGCATGAATTTGAGTCTATCAGTAGATTTCCACTTATTGATGAGCAGATCACAGACTAGCCCCTGGGCATGTTTTCAAACTTAATGAAGAAAAGACAGTTCCTGACACAAGAGCTCTTCATCTTGCTGACAGCATCAATCAAGAGATTCTGTGAGCTCCTGGCTGCTCCAGGAATGAAATCCCTCTTCTGAACACAGGAGAGACTGGGAAGGCTGGCCGTGGGCGGGAGTGGGATGTGGACAGATGTTTCTAGTTCTTCTTAGTGTCCTTTCTTGTTTCACCCTAGGCTCTGCTGAAATCAGAGGGAAACTCGGGGTGTAGCTGGTACCTGGGAGACCATGGAAAGAGCACAGAGTGTTTTCCCAAAGGGGGGTGACACCATGAGACTTGTGTGACACCAGAGATGGTTTTTGTCCCCCCTCAAAGTAAAGTTGTAGCAACAGGGAGATTCTCCTTCCAGAAGCTCACTGTCCTTTCTATTTAGAGTATGAGAGCAGAATTGGGATCTGAAGCCTGTCTTGGACATGATGCATTTCAATGATTTTCAAATGTATCTTCTGCTATGAAAGACGTTTTTTCTTCTTCTTCAAAGGAAAGCAAGTGCTTCTGTAAGACCTTAAGGCCTAAAGGGACCAAAAAACAGAAATAAGATCTGGTAGTTTGAAAACAAAAAGAAATGGTAGAAACAGATGGGTTGGATTGTGAACTCCAAGCGGCTGTGAAGGTGCTCCAGAAATCAACAGGGTTTTTTGTTTGTTTGTTTGTTTGTTTGTTTTGTCTTTTCGAGACAGGGTTTCCCTGTAGCCCCAGCTGTCCTGGAACTCACTCTGTAGACCAGGCTGGCCTTGAACTCACGAAGATCCTCCTGCCTCTGCCTCCGGAGTGCTAGGATTAAAGGCCTGCACCACCATGCCTGGCTGGCCAGGTTGTTGTTTTTTTTTAAGCTCTGGAAACCAGGAATCTAGATTAGGAAGCTCCAGCTGACAATCAAAGGGGTGCCGCATGTCCTGAAGGGAAAGCATTCCTCTATGCTGGGTTCCTGCCCCCTCCTCTGTCTGAAGATGCACATCTACTTTGTGCAAGGTATCCTAATGACCTGGGGAGAAGAGGCTGGGCCTGGGCCTCCTGCCTGTCACTGAGAAGGCCTTGCTCAATGCATCTCCAGGGTATGCTTCTACTCCTTTCTCCGACCCTCCAGCTACAATGTGGCTTTAACCTTGAGAGAATTCATGTGTCTATGATGGAGGAAGTTTGTACTGCTCCCCAAAGAGCAATGATTTGCTCACATTGAACAGAAAGCTGTACACGGCCCTTGTTATTGCCCTTACCAAGCAACATGCGGCAGTCTAGCATGCAGTCTGATCCAGAAGACAGTGATTTCTTTGGAGCTGGTGACAGCCTCCTCACCAGATTTTTCTTTTTCTTCTGGTCTCTTTAATTTCATTTATTTTTCTGAGAGAAGATTAATTAAGCTGATTTAAACTTGCCGTCCTTCCGCTTCATCCTCCCTGATTCCTGGGGTTGCTCACACTGAAGTTATGCCTGAAGTCCACACCTAGAGCTGCCCCTGGAGCTATTCTCTAGGGCACCTCTGGAGGGCGTCAAAGCCTTGCCACTTTTGGAAGGGGAGATTGTCCATGTTGGAGCTCTCAGCAATGCTCCCCTGGCCCCGAGTGCTCAGGGCTGACTGGCCACGTCCTCGTTCACCCTTGGACATAGAATCATCAGTCAAGATGGCAGAGGGAGACCACGGCTCCCAGTGCTCCTCCGGGGATACCCTGGCTCTTCTAGCTTTGTGGTCTCTACTAGGTGGCTGGATCACAGAATTTGCTCACTTTGCTTACACTGGGGAGTCAGACAAGGGTCCTGACAGAACAGACTAGAAGGATCTATCTATAAAGTTGCTCAACTTTCCCACAAGGTCAGGCATGCCACAGTTGTCTCCCGTGTTGCTTTGATTGATGGCAGGTCCAGACTTCCTCATGCTTTTCTAGTTTACTACACTTACAAAGGATGACTTTTCCATGGACAAAAACTTCAAACATATACCTGATGTTGAGCACCTCCCCAAGAATATCGTGTGTCAGGGGAGAGGGTGCAGCTATACAGTAATCCGTCATCTTCCCCATTCTCCATGCTAGAGCATTGGATGTCTTCTGAAGTCTGGGTCGCGGGTAAGTCTTCAGTCCTGACAATTCCTGGACACTGGATTGTTTGCTTTTATTATCATTCAAGTTGAGATACACTGAGTAGTCAAACTAGAACTAGAATTTGATTTAAATAAATATATTGAAACTATTTTTTCCAATCTCAGAGTATTAGTAGTTCTCTGTGAGCTTCCCACTTAGGGTCTAGACATACCGACCAGGACACAGGGGTGGGGGGAGGGTGGAGTCCAGTAGCAGCTCCTCAAGGGTCACATGATCTCTTGGGACATTGGGACCTGGCGGTTTGGGATGATCTTGTGTCTTACTTGATGTGCTCAGGACATTCATTCTTTATGGGTCTCCTTAAGGTTTGCTTCAGGAAGGTAGACTCTGGGCCACTGAATGAAAGGGACTTCTGATCCTTTGATGTTGGCAATGAAATGGCCATATAGCAGACTGCATGGGAAGACTTCCGGAGTTCTCCTTCCCAGACTGGAATAAGAGGGTATGCTCCCTCCTGCTGTGACACTTCCATTGACTCTGCAGGGTCCAGGCATATCCAGTCAAACAGGACTGCAGTTGCGGCTCCACAAAGGCAGCCTTGGGTTCTGAGAGAGGGCAGACAGTGGCAGGGTGGCAGAGTGTGCGTGCTCTCTGTGATTCTACCAGCTGGGTGTCTTCTCTGTTGTCCAGGCCTCCCAATCCTTTCTGAACTCTGACCAAAGAAGTCCCCAGGATCCTAGTGCTTAGAATTTATAAGGACAATGCCTCTGTGTCCTTTGAGGCTTGGATGGGTCTGAAGATTTGACACCTGTCAAGTCTGGCTGTAGCTGGGGGCAGGACTGCCAGTGGTGGTGATGGACAGGACTGGGTAGATGTACCAGGACGAGCTCTCTGTCCTCATCTGTCTTGCCCTGTTGACCCATCAAGCAGCAAAGGAACCTCAGCTTTGCCGATGGGCGCTGGCTGGTCACGAATCCCCCCAAAGCAGGTGTTCTGGCCGTCAAAGTCTTGAAGCAGTTAAACTTGCTTTCACCTTTGTTGCAGTTCCCTTAAAAGAAAATAGAGAGATCTTCAAAAGGTGGAAGGGGTGGCAGGCCAGAGACGTAAAGTGTGTGCAATCACTCAGATACAAGTGGCACCACTAAAAATTGCCTTCATATATCAGCTTATGGTTTACACACTCTGGCAGAAAGGACACTGAAAGGTCAGCAGGAAAAAAATGTCTATGTCAGGCCTGGAGCTGTGGCTTCAAAGGTGGTGAGAAGACACGGTCTGGGAAGGGTTCTAGAGGGACCCGTTAAGTGCTTGATGGGGCAGGATTCTTATTTTGACTCTTTATTTTGCTTTATTTTTTAAGGGAGTTACCTGCAAACGTCAGCAGAGAAGCTAAGGTATAGACTCAGAGTAACCTTTCGCTCCGACCTCTGGTGACAAGACAGATAGTTCCATTCATCTGTGGGTGAGCGGCGGAGGCTCCCTGCATTTTTTTTCCCTTTTTGCTTGGATTCAGGATATATTTGTTTGCAGAGAGGAATGTCAGGCTTGTGAATGTGCTGCTCAGTCATGTGCCTGCAGTGAAGTCGGTGGAGGGGAGAAGAGACAGGAGGGAAGGGGGGTGGCGTGGGGAAAGGGCAAGCTATACTCTGGGGGCTTTGAATGATGCCAGCTCTGATCCAGGAACACATCTTCAACCAAATGATAATGGAGAATGTGCCTTCCAACCAGAAGGATCACAAATGTGCTGTAAATTAATAATGCACCCTTTTAGTGGTGATTGCCTCCTGCGGAGGTCTGGGGGAGGACTGTTCGCCCACTCTTGTTCTTTCCCACGTCTCCTAAGAGAAGGAATCGGGAACACTGTGGCTTTCTTAGAGTTTTGTTTAAGACTGACCCCTCCCTTACTTTATTAACTGTGTAACATTTTAAGATTGTTTTTTCCTCTCTGTCTCCTCCAGCAAGTCTCTATTGATCACTGTTTACAGTTATAATCCCTTTCAAATTTATCATCCATGACTAACACCACATGTATTGATTAGTGTTGACGGATGTCCCTCCATAGTGTAGAACTGCCGTGGTCCTGGCTAGTGAAATACAGTAAAGATGGAGAGAGAGAGAGAGAGAGAGAGAGAGAGAGAGAGAGAGAGAGAGAGATCTTTCCCTTTCTCCTTCATTTTCTTTTGGTATTTTTTTATGTTGCTCTGCCTTTTCGTTCTAGCTGAGATGAGTACTTTTGTACAGAAGCTGAAGAATCACTTTGCATATTTTAATAATAATTTCTCTACTCCCACCATAGTTTTTTGGGAGGAAAAGAAAGTGCTTCTGGGTGGCAGCTGGGGGGCTGCCAACTGGTCCTAAAGGAGATCAGATTTCTGAGCCACATTCCCATGCCTTACCCAAAGCCTCAAGTAATCAGGATGTAAAGCCTACATTTTTAGGGAAAGATTCCATGTCATTTGTGACGAGGTATCTGAAATCTGGACTATCATGGAGTCATTCGTCAACAGCTCAGGTTTTTGTCCCTTCTTTGGCTTCCTAGCATGTCCCTTTGCCTCTTGTGGCAGTGGCCTGCAAAGCCGTACCCATCTGTTTGGCCAGCCATGTTTTCAGGTCTATGTCTCCCCAACTTAGAACACTGTTAACTCGCAGTACTTATGCAGGTAAAGGTATCCACCCTGTGTGGCTAGCCCACCTAACTAACCTGCAGGGCTTTGCTGAGCTGCTTAGGCTTGGTTCTTACCTCCAATCAGCCTCTCATGGCAAAGCTACCTTGCCACGCAGGAGTATAGCCACCTCATCTGTGGTATGGAACAATAATTCTTTTCAGGCTGCCTGGCAGGGAGGCCGAAGGAACCAGGAAGAGATGCAGAGAGTCACACAGGTCAGGATCCTTCTCTAAAAGCTCTTCACCCTCATCTTACACTCTTAGGAAGTTTTATTCCTTTGGAAGGCTTTTCTTATGGTTTGAGGGATGTTACCAGCATACCCAAGGCCCATACTTCAGAATAGAAGAATGACTATAGAACTCAAAGGCAATTTGAAGTCTTGTAGCTTAGCTTATAACTCTACATATGAAGAAACAGATAGAGCTTGGACATTTGGAGTAACTCGTCCCATGTCTCTAGCAGTTAGGAGAGAAGTCCAGAAAAATAATTTGGTTTCCTAACTTCTCTGCAGCACCTCTCCTCCCTTCCGTTCCCTTTGTCTCTCCCTCTTCCCCCAACCCACCTGTTTTTTTTTTTTTTCCTTCTATCTCTGTCTTCCTCCTTTTCCCCTTTCCTTTACCCACCACCTCCCTCAGGAATATTCTAGGTCTCGGGATGGAATCACAAGGATTTTTACTCCTTGATGGTTCACTTTACTTTGAAAAGCCATTTTCTAACAAATTCAAAGATTTCTTTACCACAGAGAATCCATATTAAAAGTTAATTTTCTTTGTAAAGGAGAAAGAAGGGAGGTATGCTCCACAGTAAGGGAGGGCACATCTGTCTAGTTGGTGTGGAGCTCTGTCATGCTATGGTGCTTTTGAATAGTTATTTAGTTGACTCATATGTAAATGATATTTTGTCGTCCCTCACTGCCTCTGCCCCGACTATTGACAATAATTTGATGGGATGTTTTTTGCCTCTCTAGTTATCTGTTTCCCGAGTTTTCATGGTCTATTTGTAATAGTGTTTTTGGTTCTTTGCACTACTTTAAATTAAGTCTCTCATGTGGGTCTTATTATACCTGAATACTGTTCAGCTATTTGATGACATAGTTGTAAATCTTCAATAAAAAGATCTTTAATAATCAGTTGGCATTTATTTAGTATACCACCCATCTTATTAAATCTAATTCCTTAGATTTAACAGGATGGCTCATTGTATTTCAGCATCGGAATGGTGACAGTATAGCTATGCTTCGGAGGGCACTTTCATTACAGACTCCTGTTTTTAGGCACTTAGAATTTTCTCAAGTAGCACATTTCTTTCAATGTGCAATCATTTTCAGTTCTTTCCTCCCTCCCTCTCTCAATTTGTAGCATTTTCCCCCACGTTTTTTAAAAGTTTAATATGGAAATCTATCTCAAACTTTATGGGAAAAAGCTGTGTCAGTGTCTGAGAATAGCGGAGCAAAGCTGGCAGGCTACTTGAAATCCAGACTCTTGTTTGGTCCCGTCAGTTAACTCCTCGCAAAAGTGGATGAAGGAAGCGGCAAAAGTGGATGAAGGAAGCGGTATGCCCCAAGGGTTTTCAAGTATCTCCCCACCCACCCAACTGCCCTGAGTTTAAGGATTATCCAGCTTTTGCCCCAGCAGGAGACCAAGGAATTCAGCAGGCAGGAAAGAGACATAAGGGCAACAGATATCCCTTCCTCTCACCTGAGGTTTTCCCCTTTCTATGTGTTCTGTGTTCCCCAGAAGCATGGGTCAATCTCTGTCACCTGGGCTTTTTACCCAGGATGCTCCTCCATGCCCACTCTATTCTCGGCCACTGTCAACTCAGACTTTGGATCTCAGAAGAAGCATCACTTCCTCAAAGATACTTGTTGTAACTGTATAAACTAAGTTGATTCTTTTATCACATTTGTTTTAGAGCACACATTCTACTTTCATTTATTCTGCGCTTTACTAGAGTTGGGTCATACTGTCTTAGGAAAGACAGTTGAGCACTTCTCTTCCGACTCTACCTCCAGTGCCATCATTTTCCTTGTCCAAAACTGGTCATAGTGGAGTAACTAACACCCAAGGAGATGAACAAATGCTGCAGATTCAAGTCCACTTTCTCCCATGAGATGCTGTGGTTTGAGGCCAAAACCTGCTCTGTCTTCAAAATTGTACTCTCTACGAGAACAAGGACTTTATCTATTTTGGTCTATGTTATATTTCTGTCTCAGAGTTTGGCATATAGTCGGTAGTGAAAGGACCGAATTTAGAAACAGAGAATTTAGAATAGATGGAGGCTTGTTTACGCCAAGAGCCTGGACCATTCAAAGGGTCTTAGTTCTACAGGATCCAGGTTCTCTAAGATTCACCTCTAAGAGTGTTTCATCCTGTGTTAAGATTTAGCTCTGTAAATAAATGAAGATTCTTAGATATTTAGATATTGGTTCTGCTAGGAAATGATCCATCAGATAGTCCATCAAAGGACCAGGAAGAGAGAAGATTATGTTTAGATAAAAGAAACTTATTTCATTAGAAATATTATTTTAGCCAGGCATAGTGACACTTGCCTTTAATTCTAACACACAGGAGGCAGTGGCATGTGGATATCTGTGAGATGAAAGTTAACCTAGTCTACATAACATAGTTAACATAGTGAGTTCCAGGCCAGCTGTGGCTACAGGAAGACCTTGCCTCAAAAAAACAAACAAAAAAACAAACAAACAAACAAACAAAAAAAAAACAAAATAAGACCAAGCAAACAAAACAAAACAAAAACAATTCACTCACCTGCTGGCTGTGGTGATGTATGCCTGAAATTCTAGTACTTGGGAAGTTGAGGCAGGAGATCAAAAGCTTGAGGCTAGCCTGGACTGTACATCAGTACCTTGTCTCAAAACTTTTTAATCTTTTGTCTTGTATTAATATTCATTTTTGTCATAATTGAAAAATGTGTAGCTATATAAAAGGGTACCAATGCTGAAATGCACGGGTGAGATGGGGGACTATAGTTTATATTATTGTTTAATTAAAAAAAGTCATCTTGAGATTTTTGCTTTCTCTTAAGGAAAATTGAATAATCTGAGTAACTGTCTCACTAAGAGCAATTAGAAGAATTTAGAAACTATGACAAATGCCTACTGAAAGCTATAATAGATCTGAGATGGCAGTGCACACCAATAATTCCAAGAGTTGGAAGTATAATGGTATTGAGAAAGGTAAGGGCAGGCTTGGAGAAGCATCCCAGGGATGTCTACAGGGAGCCTGGAAGAGGCTGTCATGACTCTTGCTAGTCTCACAGGGCCGGAGGCAGGGAGAATTGAGGTCATGGGCTGTCAAGGACCAGGAAAGGGTAAAGTCCCAGGCTTTCAGTTTGATCAAGATGACGTTAATTTTGTGTGGGAAATCCAGCTTGAATTGCAGGCAGGATTTTCAAGTAGCACTGTGTGGCCAAGGGACTGGCCCCACCCAAAGAGGAGCAAGCAGCATGGCCTAGGTGCAGGATGCTGGGTGGGGCACCAGTATGCAATAACGTGGAGTTGGGGGGCTCGTGATTGGTCCTGGGAACTGATGTCATTTGTTTTAAAAAAGCAAGCTGTGGCAAGGAGTAAATTTGTATTCATAGTAACATCATCATAGAATTCCCGGCTCTTGTTTTTATTAATTATTGCAGGCATACAGGCTGAGGTAGGCCTGCATTTCCTTCGGGTGGCCAGAGGGTTGGAAAGAGATTCCCTCGGGGATCACCAATCTGGGTAGCTGGTTGTATTAGTCAGGGTTCTCTAAAGAAACAGAAGCAACAGGATGAATATATAGCTATATACAATTTATTGATTTGCTCACGTGACAGAGCTCAAGGAGTCCAACAGTAGCCGTACTGCACTGCAGAGACTGAAAATCCAGGGAACTGCTCAGTCCATAAGGCTGGATGTCTCAGTAGTCCCAATGTGGTGCTGAACGCCCAATGGATTCCAGGAGATCTGCCAGTCTCAGTACACGCTGGGATCTGTAGGGTTGATCACAGCAGCAAGACAAACTCACCAGTGAGAGAGAGGCAAGCCACAGGAAAAAAGGGACCAGATCCCTCTGGCATGGCCTTTAATACTGCCTGCCAGCGGAAGGTAACGCCCACATTTGGGGTGGGCCATCCGGGTTGAGGTAGTCCAATCGGAAGATCCTTTTTCTCTTATTTGTTCCTTAGTCCAGTCAAGTTGACACCCAGGATTAACCATCACAAGTCCACCCCTTGTCAACTTGACACCCAATAAATAGCCTCTCCTTATGTTATGCTTAAATGTCAATTGCGAAAAATGGCAAGGTCATAATTCCAC
>VZQC01014110.1:1687144-1698529 GCA_009823505.1 Rhizomys pruinosus
CTAACATGTTATAAGAATATCATGTGCCTTAGGAAATTTATATCTTAGAGCCTTATATCTTTCAATTATCTTAATATGTCTATTATATCAATTATCGTCATCCAGCGTTAGTTCATTGTCATCCACACTAGTAGCGTGCACGCTCTCTATGGGAGTGAGATGTGAGTGCTAAGATGACAAGGGACTAATTCGACCTCACCAATATTCCTAGCTGTTCTCTCTCCTCGAAATCAGGCCACACACACCTTGCAGCTCTCTCCAGGACCAAACTGGAGAGGCTGAGAATCCAGGGAACTGCTCAGTCCGCGAGGCTGGATGTCTCAGTAGTCCCAATCTGGTGCTGAAAGCCCGATGGATTCCAGGAGATCTGCTGGTCTCAGTACACGCTGGGATCCGTAGGGTTGATCACAGCAGCAAGACAAACTCACCAGTGAGAGAGAGGCAAGCCGCAGGAGAAAAAGGGACCAGATCCCTCTGGCATGGCCTTTAATACTGCCTGCCAGTGGAAGGTAATGCCCACATTTGGGGTGGGCCATCTAGGTTGAGGTAGTCCAATCTGAAGATCCTTTTTCTCTTATTTGTTCCTTAGTCCAGTCAAGTTGACACCCAGGATTAAGCATCACACTGGCATTGTGAGTGGGTAGGCTGAAGGGAGATATTCAGCCATCAGCCTGAAATTCCTGTCCAGGCTCTGGGCAGGTGAGAAGTAAAGGCCAAGAGTGGAACATGTGTCTCACTGGTCCAGGCTAAGAGCCTAGGTTGGAGTTATCACTTAGGTTGGGCTACAGGAAGTAGCTGGCTGTTCTCTGCATGGAGGGGCCAGCTCCCCACAGTGTCCGCAAAGTGGGCACTGGGTCCCCATCCCCCTTAGCAAGGCTGCGTGGTCCCTGTTCGGCATAAAAAGAAAAGTTTCCTACAATTTTGTACCAATGTGCAGGCACTGGAGTCCAGCTTCAAATCACCTTAAGATTTTATTGCAATACAGCAACCAGGGTCTCTAATGGTCCTATCCATCTCTCAAAAACAAACCCCTTCAAGAGGACAATGTTTTAGCATAGTCCTGAAATTACTGCAACAATTTTCTGTGTACATCATTGTCCATAAAACAAAAAATATAGGCATATAATATATAAAGTATTTGGATGAAAATGAAGAGAAATAAATTGTTTAGACACACTGGAAAACATCTAGTTAATGCAATGATCAGACACTAATTTTAAATGTTTATGGGTGTTACTATTGTCAAAACTATAAAGGATATGACTGAATTTGGAGGGATAGATGAAATAAACTAATAAGTAAATATTTCTAGAATTGAAAAATATCATAGAAATTAAGATATCAAAGAACAGTTAAATAATAACACCACTGAAGAGAGAATAAGTCAACTGTAAATGGTTCAAAATGAAATATTTGAGACTCAATACTATGAAGTTACATATGATGCTGACTTGCTGAAAACAAAATCAGTGAGAATATTTTGTTTTATTTTATTATTATTTTTTTTAAATTGACATTTTCTTTTTTTAAAATTTTATTTATTTCTGTACGTGTATGAATGTACTGTCTGCATGCAACTTTGTGCACCCGTGCCGTGCAATGCCATGGAGGTCAGAAGAGGGCGTCAGATTCCCCTGGAACTGGAGTTCTCCTGGAATTGGAGTTTTGGACGGTTCTCGGCCGCCATGTGGGTGTTGGGGATCGAACCTGGGTCCTCTGCAAGAGCAGTCAGCGCTCTTAACTGCTAGGCCATCTCTCCAGCCCCAGTGAGAATATTTTAAGTGTAGCCAGAGGGAAAAGAGCAAGAAGACTAACAGCCAACTTTTCAACAATGACAGCCAAAGCCAGGAGGGCATGAATGTACAACCAAAACATAAAATAGCAGCAACTTACAACTCTTGTTCACTAAAATTATCCTAAGGAATGAAGGCATAATGAAAGTCTTTGCAGATAAGCAAAAAGAGACAATGCATCATTGGCAGATCTATGAGATGTACAGAGAAGTAAGACGAGTATTCTTCACAACAGCTTCAGACTAAGAGCCGAGAATGTGGGCAAAATGAAAAGTGGTTGAAGGTGGGAAAGTGGTAATAACTCTTAACTACGTAAATAAATAATGCCACTTGGGAAGAGTAAATACAGATAGCCTCTGACTTATAATGGTTTCACCAACTGTGCTGGATAGCTTTAGTGTCAACTTGCCACACCTCGGTTAAGGGAGCCTCAGTTGGGGAATTGGCTCCATTGGACTGGCCTGTGGCCACATCTGTGGAGTATTGTCTTGATTGTTGTGCAGTGTGGGAGGGCCCAGCCCACTATGGGTGTTACCACCCTGGGCAGGTTGTTGTGTACCATATAAGAAGGCAGGCTGGGCATGAGCCAGGGGAGCAAGCCAGTGAACAACATTCCTCCATGGCCTGTGCTTCAGCTCCTGCCTCCAGGTTCCTGCACTGAGTTCTTGCCTTGGGCTCCCTGAGTGATGAACTGTGACCCAGGAATTGTAAGCTGAATAAACCCTTTCCTCCCCAAGTTGGTGTCGGTCAGAGTGTTTTGTCACAGCAATGGAAGACAAACTAGAACACCAACCTTATAATGGTTTTCCAACCTTACAAAAGTACAAAACCAATATATTTAGTAGATATTGTGATTTGGATTTTGATGTGTTTCTGAACTAGGGATCTATGTATGATGTGATCCTTTTTCATGACACTGGACAGCAGCCAGTATTATGAGATACTGTTGATACAGACACAGATCTGTGGCCTTCAATCAGTCACATGGTTGGGTCAGAAGGTGAACAGCTGAATTTTCGGTGTGTTGTGTGGCTAAGCTATTGTGTTTTGAAGGTTTATTGTACTAAATCAGTTTTCATATTAACAATGGATTTATTAGAGCATAATCCCATCATAAATTGAGAACATCTGTATATGTAATTAAAATGCACTATAACAGTGACAGATAAACTGGGAAAAATGATAGAATTAAAGTATTGTGGGGTTTCTGAATCATTTGGGAAGAAGAAAAATATGAATTAAAGTTAGACAGACATGGTAAGTCATGAATGTATATTTTTATTTCTACATAGTCTTAAATAAAATGTAAATACTTTCATTAAAGAATTCAGAGCAATGTAATAAGAATGGAATAAACATTTAATCAATTAGAAAGAATAAAGAAATGATAAGAAGAAATATAGAAGACCAGAATAGTTGTAGGATGACATAAGTAAAATTATCATAGATTTAAACTCAAAATCATCAGTGATTGTAGCACATATACCCAGATTAAATGGACTAATCCAAAGCATATAAATTATTAGTGATGAAAATGAACAATATGCTGCTGGTAAAGATTCAACTCCATGTGTGGAATTATCATTCAGAGGGGTTAAAAATAAGGCTGGGGTGTGTAGTACTTTCTTAGCATGCTCAAGGCCCTGGGTCCCCACTCTAACACTGTGCACAAAAAGTTTTAAAAGTATAGTAAAACATCAGCAGTAGAGACATGGATATATAGCCAAATTAATATTAATGATTTTTAAGGTAGAATTATTATTATAGATGAAAAGGGACATATTATAATGACAAGAAGCCAATTTACTATAAACACTATAGGTGCAAATTTGTAGTCCCAATAGTAGCTCTGAATATACAGTCATCACCCATAGGACAACTGTGAATCTGTAATTAGAATAGGAAAATTTCATGTGTCTTTCTAAGTCACCAATAGAACATACAGATCAGAAGTTAGTAAACGTATAAAAATCTAAAGAGCATGAATAATCAGTTGGCTTAAAGAACACAGAGAGCACCATGTCCAACAAATTTACTATGCTAGTGCACAATTTTTATATATGTAATTCAGTTTCAGTGGGATTGAACTATCATTGCCACTATCCAACTTCAACAACTTATTTTTGCATTCACAGACAACATGCACCAGATTGATCTTGTGATGGCTAAAAAAAGCAAATAAAAACAAATTTTCAAATGACTGAAATCATACAGAATGCATTCTCTAGCCAGAGTAAAATGAACCTACAAATCAATAACAAATAAAATCCCCAACTGCTAGGAATTAAGTAATATACTTCTTAATAATTATTGCACCAAGAAATAACCACAATGAAAATTTTAAAACTATTTGGAGTACAATGAAAGACATCATATATCAAAACCTTAGATATACAGAAGATACATTCAGAAAGAAGCAGAGTATGTACATATAAAGAAAAAAGCTGAAAAAATCAGCATCTAATCAATCGTATAAGGAAATTTAAAATAGTGAAGAAAGGAAACGACAAAGGTAAGAGCAAAATCTTAATAAATAAAGTGTAAATATGTAATAAAAAAATCAGGCTGGGCGTGGTGGCGCACGCCTTTAATCCTAGCACTTGGAAGGCAGAGGCAAGCGGATCTTTGTGAGTTCAAGGCCAGCCTGGTCTACAGAGCGAGTTCCAGGACAGCTGGGGCTACAGGGAGACCTTGTCTCAAAAAGACCAAAAAAAAAAAAAAAAATCAGTACAGCCAAAAAATTACACTCTTCCAAAGACAGAACTCTGATAAACCACATGTTTATATAGCACAAGGAAGGCACACATTACCAAGAAGGCATAAAAGAAGACAATTCAAAACCTACAGGCCTTTTAGAAGCTAGAGAAGAGCAGAGAAAATTATATACCCCAAATTTGAAATTTCAAGGAAATTAACAAATTCTGACAAAATAAGAATGTACAAGAAAAATAACTAAGAAAATTGAATTTGCACTTTAAGCTTTTCACAAGGTTTTCAGGTCACGCGATCTGATAATATTTGAATCTTTGTTATGTTACTGAGATTCATTTTATAACTTAAAATAGGCTCTACCTTAGTACATGTTCCCTGTGCTTTTTGTCTATTGTGGTAAATCACAGTATAGAATTTACCATCTCAACCATTTCTAAGTTTACATCTCAGTGTTGCTTAGCAAGGTCACATTACATATGAAACGGATCTCCAGATATTTTCATCTTGCAAAATGAATTCTATACCCATCGAGCAAACCCACTTTCCACCCACACCCGGTCCTTGGTCACCACTAATCCACTTTCTGGTTTTATGAACTTGACTACTATAGATAACTCATATCGAGATTACGTAGGTTCATCTTTTCGTGCTGGCTTATTTCACAGTGTACTTATAGCTCATCTCTATTTAAACACATGTGAAAGTTCCCTTCCTTTTTAGAGGCAGATATTTCATGTTTACATTTTATCCATTGATATGGATAGGTATTGATATGGTTAGCTATTGTTGTTGCTACGGCAAATATGCAACAAGAGGGACTATTTTTCAAATGGTTTCAGAAGTTTCCATCTTGGCTGGGAGGTCATGGTAAACCAGCTTATATCATGGAGAAAGCAGAATGGAGAGAATACAAGAAGGGATCAGAGCAAGATAACAACCTCTTAAACCCGCCCTTCTGATGCCCGACTTCCCCCAATGAGGCCCCACCTCCTGTTTTCGCCACCTTCCAATAAAACCATTGGATTCCAATAAAGCCTCAGGATCCAACCCCTTCCCCAGAGCCTAGCACCCAAGCCTTTAGTACATGACCTGAGGAAGAGTTCATATTCAAGACACAGTACCCATGAATGTATCAATGGATGTATGACCTGCTTCAACCTCTTGTCTGTTCTAAGTAGTGCTACCATAAACATGGATTGCAAATACTATTCTAGTTCCTGCTTTCAATACTTTTGTATATATACACAGATAAAGAACGACTGGATTACATGCTAGATATATTTTTATTTTTTTCAGGCACTGTCACAATGTTTTTCCTATCTGCTCTGCCATTTTACTTTTCCACTATCAGTGGCAAAGATTCTATTTTTCCCTTGACCCTGAAAACTCAGCTCTTCCCTTCCCTTTTCTTCCTTCCCTTCCTATTCTCACGTCTTGATGCTCTTCTCATCTCTCTTCTCTCGTCTCTGTTCTCTTTCTCATTCTCTCTTATGGCTTGAGGTATGAGGTGAAAACTTACCGTGGTTTTGATTTGGATTTCCCTAATGATTTGTCATATTGTGTTTTTATCTACATATTTGGTGACCATATTTTATTTTTTAATTTTTTATTATTATTAAACTTTTTCCATAGGTCATACATCATTTCTCAATCAGATCTACAGTTGCTTCCCTTTCTATGCCCCCCACCCCACCTGAGTCCCTGCACTCTGCCATGCATGTCCTGTATCTTTACTGAGTCTTCCCAGAGTTTTTTTCAGTTCTTTTGTTGTTGTTCTCTCCAACTTGTATTGCTACAGTATATATACATATATACATAGCTATATATATATATATGTATATATACATAAATATATGTATATATACATATATATATATATACACATATCACTTGAATTGGAGATTATTTTTTCCTAAAAGATGTCATGTTTTCCTCAAGGAAGTGCTCAAAGTTTCCTCCTTGGCAATCCCAAACAACTATCAATCCTGCACTTTTGTTCCACATGGGGGTCTTTCCCTCTCATGGTCCCCCAAATGAAGTCCAGTAAGCCTGCATCCTGTCTCAATCCCCCTGCACTGGCCTCCATGATACATCCCAGGTAATCCAACAATGGCAGTCTATATTCTGATGAGGCTGACATGCCCTTAGCTGTTTAGTCCACAAGCTGGGTATCTCAGTAGGCCCCATCTATCACTGAAGGTTTGGAGGATTCTTGGAGAGACATGAGTCCTCAGTCCATATTGGAAGGTTAAAAAAGCTGTGTCTCATGTCTTTGAAGAGTGCCAAAAGTGGTGGCAGCCACAGAGTTGATGCACTTGCCAGTAAGAATTGAAGACAGGTCAAGCAATGCTACTCTCTTTTTTCTTTTTGTCTCTTTACTAAGATCTAAAGTTCTATGTCTGCAGTACAGTTTCTCTAGTCTTTATATCTGGTTGTACTTTCCTTTTGGATTATTTATATCTGGTTGTACTTTCCTTTTGGATGCTCAAGTCCACACAGCCCAGATGGATAGAGAAAATGTGGTATATCTACACAATGGAGTTCTATGCAGTGGTAAAGAAAGATGACATCATTTAAAAATACACAAAAATGGAACAACCAGGAACTGTGGGACACTATGAAAAGATCAAACCTCTGCATCATAGGAATAGAGGAAGGAGAAGAATCCCAAGAGAATGGTATTGATCAGATCTTCAACAGAATAATAGATGAAAATTTCCCCAAGCTAAAAAAAGACAAACCAATACAAATACAAGAAGCACATAGAACTCCAAACAGACAAGATCAGAAAAGAAATTCTCCACGCCACATCATAGTTAAAATGCTAGACAACCAAAACAAAGACAAAATCCTTAAACAATGAAGTTTTATAACATGACAAAGAAAATAATAAAATTAAGAACACTTTTCCAAATAAATTGGTAGAAATGTCAGGTATCTGATTTATAGCAAAGTGGGGAGACTGTTGCTATGATTCCCAGATGCCACATAATGGTTTTATTACATTTGTTGTTGGCGGAAGCTAGAGATTTGTTTATATATTCCAAAAGGGATAATCACCCCATTACAAGGGTGTTATGTCATCCACAGGGATGGCAAACATTGGCTACTGAGGGGGCTAGAAATAGCCTAAGACAATTTTGTTCTAGACATACAACTTTCAACCTCTCAACAACTTCAGCTTTATAGAAGCTTCGATGTTAGGGGTGGCTTCGTTACGGGAACTGCTGCTAACATTTCATATGTTCATACTGTGTAGGTGCAGGAAAACTGGTCCTTGGGGACAGGCAATTCTAAATATCTTGGTTATTTGAATAAGTGGCTCATTTTAATATTCACTTTGATTTTGTTTCTAGTCACAAATGTGACTCTATTCTGCTGTAATCTGGTGTGACTCCACCAAGGTTAGAAACCTGGTCCATTGAGTGGTCGCCTGTGAATTTTGTTTAAAAATACCCCTTAAGCACTTCAGTCCATGTCACATGAGATTTCACTCGCATTTGATTCCCAACCTTATGATTTGAACTATTTTTAGTTTTAGCATGCCAAGTGTGAAAGTGGGCCCAAATAATTATCCAGAATCAGATTTCTAAGTATCTTCTAGGGCGAACTTTTATGCTGCTTCACCTGGTTGGATCAATTAGCCTAAAGGAATGACTTTTTGAATATGAGTTTAATTCCTCGATTGAGGAAGATCATAAACTGAGATCAGTCAACCCTACTGGAAGGAAATCTATGCCAGAATTCTTGTGATCCACCTAAGAGGCATTCAAAATCATGAGTGAAGCTCTTGGCAGAAGAGTTATCAACTCGGTCTCTTGTCTATTGAGACTTACTAGTTTCTTAATCAGTAAACATCCATGGGCTCTCTCTCGTTCTCTAGCCCTCCTCTCTCTATCGCTTATACTAAGGAGACAACATATCTAGATGGGGTATAGGAGGTTGAAGGCATGTAGTCATGGCAATATGGTTAGAAAGATGAGCTGTAAGAATTGTGTCGGGTGGTAGAAAGTGACGCTTGAACTCAGAAGAATAGGACAACTCATAGACAGCGGGTAAATCTAACAAGGATTATTTTGATCAACTTGATTGAACATCGAAGCCCCCCAGCTGGCTGGATGTGACACTTGGGCTTTGTGGGTTTGGGCACAACTGCTTGCAAATTTGTTTTACATGAAGGATCTTGTACTCATAAATTATTACTTATTGTTAAAAAATGAAAAAAAAAAAGTAATAGAAGACGAAAAAAAAAAAAAAACTCTACCAGAAAACTCCAGAAATGATTAACAGCTTCAGCAAAGTGGCAGGATAACAAAATTAACCTAAAAAAATCAATGGCCTTTCTTTACAACCAAACAACAAGCAACTGGAGAAGGAATTCAAGGGCAGATCTTCCACTCTCAAATAGCCTCATAATAAAATACCTAGAACAAACTAACCAAAGACACCAAAGATCTCACAACAAACATTTTAAAACCTTAAAGAAGGAAATTGAAGAAGACATCAAGAGATGGAAAACCTCCCATACTCATGGATTGGGAAATTAACATTGTAAAAATGGTCCATTTACCCAAATCTCTTGTATAGATTTATTGCAATCAATTAAAATCCCCAGAGTTTCTTCACTTAAGGCTTGGAAAAAAGTCTTTAAATTCATTTGAAAAACAAAGACCCCAAATAGCCAAAACAACCCGAGTGAAAAGACAACACAGGGAGGGATCTCTATACCAGACTTCCAAACTAACTAAAAGGCTATAGTCATAAAAATAGCCTGGCACTGGCGACAAAAAACAGATATGTTGACAAATGGAACAAATCCGAAGAACCCAACTTGAACACAAACGATTTCAGCCATTCTCATATTTGAAAGGGGCCAAGAAGACACAGAGGAAAAGACAGCATCTTCAGCAAGTGGTGTTGGTAAAACTGGATCATCCACTTGTAGAAGAAACGAAATTAAACCCTACTCTCACCCTGTACAAAAGTACACTCCAGATGGTTAAAGACCATCTAACATGAAACCCCAAACTCTGAAGGCAATGAGAAGAAAGTTGGCAGCAACTTGATGATATGAGAGCATGAGGAAAAGACTTCCTAAATCAGACGCAGCTGCACAAGAATTTAGAGTTGACAGTTGACAACCATGGGACCTCATTAAACTCAAAGCTTCTATACATCAAAAGAAACAATTCAAGGAAGTGAAGAGAATCCCACAGAGTGGGAGGACACCTTCACTGCAGATACATCTGACAAGAGCTATGATTTCCAGTAAGATATAAACTATCTCGAAAAACAAAGAGAAAGAAAACAATATGACCCACTCAATAGATGGAGCAAAGATCTAGAACAGAGACTTCACAAGTGAGGAATTAAGAGGATAGGACATGAGAAACCCCTTAAGAGTATGCTCAAACATCACTAATGCTTAAGGGAAATGCAATTCAAACCACTTTAGATATCATATCGTATCCAATACATGACTAGTGATCAGAATAAATGATACCAATGTGCTGGATGAGTATGTGGGAAGAGGGGAACACTCATCCACTGGCTAATAGGGAATGTAAACTGGTACAGCACTATGGAAGCAGTGTGGAGAACCTTTGGAAGACTTGGAATGAACTTGCCACCCAACCCAGCCACATACACTCCTAGGCATGTACCCCCAAAGACTCACCCCACTGCAGAGATACATGCAGGCCATGTTTATATTCAGCTCTCTTCACAATAGCAAGGAGCTGGACACAAACCCAAATGCCCCTCAACTGACCAACTGGATAGAGAAAATGTGGTAATACATCTACACAATGGAGTTCTATGCAGCAGTAAGAAAGAAGCACATCATGACTTTGCAAGGAAATGGCTTGGAGCTAGAAGACATCATGCTGATGTGAAGTAACACAGTCCCTAGAAAAACAAATGATGAATGTATCGCCTCATCTGTGGATGCTAGTGCCAATATACCCAGTTGTAAGTATTTCTTGTGCATGGCCTTGGGCTTTTTGTCCAGCATTGGGAGTGATATGCATATTGGAAGCAACAACAAAACAACAAACAACAACAAGAAGGACTCGCATCAAGAACTGACTGAAAAAGTGAACTTTTCTGCTCAAAACAGTCAACTTCCACATGGAGAATATTGAGAAAGACTGAGAAAGAGGTTAAAAGCATGTTTGGCAGAATGCATGAGCTCTGTGTGTGGGGGGCATAGGGTGGGGAACACAGGTCTAGATTTGATAATCTTGTATAAAATATATATTAAAAAATAAATAAAAATAAAACAGTGGAAAAAAACAAAAGAAGACAAAATAAGAAAGATGACATACATGAAATTTGAGGTACTGGATGGAACTACAAGATTTTATGCTAAGTGAAGTAACACAATCCCAGAAAACCAAAAGACGAATGGTATCCCTCATCTGTGGGATGCTAGTACCAAGTACCTAGTTGTAAGACAAGAAACATTAATTCCTATGATCTAAAGATAACTTTGCTCTTGCATTGTGAATCCCTAAACAGGTTCTAGATGACCTACATTTTTTTCAGTCCGTAGGTTTTCGGTACATAATGGAGGGTATGTTGCATCTTTTAGAGTAATATGGATTAAATGGAAAGATGTTGGGGTGGAGAGATGGCCTAGACGGTTTAAGAGGCCACCCTCTTGCAGAGGACCCCGACCCGGGTTCGATCCCCAACAACCACATGGGGCTGAGAACCGTCCGTAACTCCAATTCAGGAGAACTCCAGTTCCAGGGGAATACAAACACCCTCTTCTGAACCTCTACGCGGCATTGCACATCATGAAGGCACCAGAAACCTATAGGCAGACAGTACATTCATACACATAATAAAAATAATAAATTAATTAATTAATTAAATA